>JAQQAC010008864.1:17439040-17540135 GCA_029783875.1 Phataginus tricuspis
GTGTGTGTGTGTGTGTGTGTGTGTGTGTGTGTGTGTGTGTGTGTGTGAAAGACAGAGAAAGAAGAGAGAGAACGTAATAAGATAATTTCATCTTTCCCATTATGTTGCTCTGTAATGACATATCTAATTAGATAGAAATTCAAACCATGGGATTTCTGTAGTAAAGCACATGAATTCAGCATTACAGATAATAATAACATCAGGGACAGTTATCACAGAGACCAGCAAGATTACTTCATGTACCACGTGGCAGAGTTTCTATCCTCATGTTCCTTTGTGACATCTCCTTTTTAATGTGGCTTGTAAAGAAAGGATCAGTTTCTGGAGCCAATGAATAAAAATCAATATTTTGCTATGGTACAACACTTGTTTTCAAGAACTATTTCACCACCTTTTTATCCTTTGTAAAGGGAAAAGCATAGCATAGGTGAGGACACCGAGGCAGAAAGGGGCTGAAAGATTGAGGTCGCACATTAAGTCAGGGAAAAGGCAAAAATAGAAATGGGTTTTCTGAGTCATGGCCCAATGTTCCAGTTCATGACAGACCCAGCGCTGATACACAAGTCACATTAGCTCACAACATAACCACGGGCACATTTCCCCTGAAACCAGGCCATGCACTCAGTGCGTGCCCTGCTGTGTATGCAAATTAATTTGGGGCAGCAGGAGCTCCTGGTGCATCGCAACTCCAGCACACAAGTGATCAAAGCAAAGAGACCCATTAATTTTTTTTCAGGTGAAAGAACCAGAGCACTAGGACTGTCCCGAACAATTTCGTGGGTTTCTGAGTAACTTATAATGAGAGAAAAAAAAAAGTCAAAACATTTCATTTGCCACCTCAGTATTTTTTGTATGTCACCCTCCTTCCAAAAACCTTCCTTCTGTATATAATATGCATTCAGTCAGCATGAGGATCCTGATTCAGCCTACTGAGGTGCACACTGGATACAGTGCCGTTTCTCACGCTATGTGGAAGAATGCATGAATTCTTAGACTGCTGTTTGATGCCTCAAGCCAGAAAGAACGGCTCACTCTTTTAATAAAGGAGTTTGGAAAATTAGGTTATACTCAAAAGGATAAAGGAAACATGCCGAATGAGTATGTGCGAGCTCTTTGAAATGCCAAGTGTTTTATTTTTATGATTGTTTTGTAGTCTTTCTCATGGAATCAGATGTAGAGCCAGGTAGCCTATAAACATGAATTGCACTGAATCAAGAGGTATAAGTATTGTCTGGATGAACCAATGGATAGAGGTACTTTAAAGGTAGGGCTATGAATAAACTCTGTATCAAGTCCTAAAGCCTATGGATTACTGTACATTCTGTGGATGCTCAATTTAGTAACAGCAATACTATTAACTCATTCATTAATTTATTTAACAAACATGCACTAAGGTCCTATTCTGTGATAGGAAAAACAGGAGCCTGGCAATGCAGAAGTAAAGTACATACACACTCCACCTTCAAAGAACGCACAGTCTAGTGGGGTAGGCAGCCAAGCAAGCAAACAGTGCCGTCTCAGCGGGTAGGAGCTCCACACGAGAGAAGTTCAGCTCGTTACAGGGCCTTCAGCAAGGGGGAACTGGCCATAATGAGGGCTAAGCAAGTAGGGAAAGGGACTGCAAAGGAAGGAGATGTGACCTTTCTATGAATGAGCAATGGGAGTTATTTAAACGAAGAAGAGGAAAACATGCTGTTCCAGGCTGAGTGGGAGAGTACAAGCATCACCGGGAGGGAGAGAGCATAGATCCTGGGAGTTTTAGAAGGAGTTGGTTATAAGATGCCCAGCTCAGGGGGCAGCATTCGCATCTTGGTCTACAGGAATGGCACTCTGCAGATTTGTGTGACACGTCACCCTCGTCATAAACTGTGAGTTGAAAACTGTTAAGAGGGAGGGCAAAAGAATAGGCATCTCATCCATTAAGACAAAAGGGAGGAAGAGAAGAAACCACGTCAATCACTTGATGGGGTTCTTTCAGTTCTTTTATCGGTTTTCTTTAGAACTGTTTTAGATTCACAGTAAAATTGAGTGGGAAATACAGAAGTTCCACATACTTGCTTCTCACAGATAGCTTCTTCACCATCAACACCCCCCACCAGAGAGGGACATTTGTCATGATGGAACCAACATTGACATCATTATCACCCGAAGTGCATAGTTTACTTTAGGGTTTCACTCTTGGTGTTGTGCATTCTGTGGGCTTGAGTAAGTGTATAACAACATGTGTCCACCATCCTAGTACATACAGAACAGTTTCATTGCCCTACAGATCTCCTGTGCTCCACTATTCATCCCTCCTTCCGACCCCAAGCCCTGGCAACCACTGATCTTTTTATTGTCTCCATGGTTTTGCTTTTCCCAGAATGTCATCTAGCTGGAATCATACAGTGTGCAGCCTTTTCAAATTGGCTTTTTTCACTTAGAAATGTACATTTAAATTTTCTCCAGTTCTTTTGTGGCTTGATAGCTTACTTATTTTTAGCACTGAATAATATTCCATTGTCTGGATATACTAAAACTGTTGTTGTTTTTTAATTTAGAGAGAGCAGAAAGGTGAGGGGGTCTGCCTCAGGAAGTGGGAGGAATTAGTTACAATTACATGCTATCAAATCTTATAAGTCCACATTGTCTGCCATGTCCAAGTCTGTGATAAAACCAGTGAACAATGATCTCCCTCTGAGCCTCTCTCCAGTGGGTATACACACCTTTGGATACCATAATTTCAGTAGATAAAGAAAACAACTAATGTCCCAAGCAGCAATAGCAGATTATATCTCATAAAAAGCTTATGTGGTTTGGGTTCTAGGAAATACACTCAAAAATGCACTGAACAAATACAGTCTGGAAATATTTAATTAAGCTTGCTTTTTCTACACATTGCCATTAAAAGTAATTTTCAAATGATGTTTATCGGGGGCACGTGTGTGGAACCAGATAACGGGACACAGACACAGCAAGCAGTCTGGTGTGGGAAACCTTCTTGTGTCTTTGTACCTGAGACTTTCTTTTCTGGGCCAGAGTCAGCAGGGCAGACAGAAGAGAGGCCTAAAGTTGGCAGCTTGATACAGAAGCCTCTCTGTCTCTTTGGGTCTGACACGCTCCCTGCCTTCACCCTTCTGAGATACCAGGACAAGGAGGAGGTACCAGTAGGGGGATCGCACCATGCCCTTCCCCCACCGAAAAACACCTGGTGGCCCAGTGTGGGGAAACCCCTTCCACGTCTTGGGCATCACCAGCAGGAGCAAGGGAGAGCCTCAGTAACACCTGACACACCAAACAGATAAAAAAAACACACACACACATGCTAAAAATTAAAATGCCATTGGAAGAACAGCCCTCAAAAGTAGGCCAAGACCTGTGCCCTGAACCTGAATAGTGTGACAACTGCTAAAATAAAAGAATTAAATAAGACCCAGAATCTCCTAACATAATAGATAATATGCCTAGGATACAATGGAAGATCACCTATTATATCAAGAACCAAGAAAATTACAACTTGAATGAGAAAAAGCAATAAATTAATGCAACACCTAGCTGGTTCAAATGCAGGAATTCTCTGAGAAGGATTCTAATGCAGCCATTATAAAAATGCTTCAACAATCAATGACAAATTCTCTTGAGACAAATGAGAAAAAAAAATCTCAGCAAAGAAATAGAAGTTATAGAAGAGAATCAAATGGAAATTATAGTACTGAAAAATACAACAGAAATTTTTTAAAAAGCCCTTGCTGTATGGGCTCAATAGTAAAGTGGAGATGGCAGAAGCTAGAATCAGTAAACTTGAGGACAGGACAATAGCACTAACCCAATATTAAAAAGAGGGAAAATAGACTTAAAAAAAAGGACAAAACTTCAGGGATCTGTGGGATAATAACAAAAGATTCGACAATCATATCATCAGAGTCCCAGAAAGAGAGAGAAGGAGAGTGGGACAGAAAGAATATTTGAAAAAATAATGGTTGAAAACTTTCCAAATTTGGCAAATGATACAAACTTCTACATTCAGGAAGCTGAGTGAAACCCAAACAGGATGACACAAAAAAATCCATACCAAGGCACATGATAATTAAACCTTTGAAAATTAAAGGTAAATTCATGAGATAAAAATTTGGAGAGAAATTTTAGAGAAATACATTTGAACGACAGCAGATATCTCATCTGAAATGATGGAAGACAGATGGAAATATAATATTTGTCAAGTGCTAAAAGAAAAGAACTATCAACTATGGACTTTGCATCTGGTAACAATATCCTTCAGAAATGGAAGGAAGAAAAATATTCTCAGATGAAGGAAAACTAAAATAATTTGTTTCTAACAGACGCACTGTCAAGACTCAATAAAGGAAATTCCTCAAACAGGCAGGAAATGATAAAAGGAATCTTTAAGTATCATGAAGGAAGAAAAAGCTCTATGAAGAGGAAAAAAATAAGGGTACGTACAATAAGCTATCTTTTCCTCATGAGTTCTGTCAAGGGCATTTGATGACTGAAACAAAAATTAAAACACCTCTGATACCTAAGACAATGATAATTAAGCATGGAGAAGGTAAAGGACCCTAGATGGAAGTGATGTTTCTACATTTCACTCAAAGTGGTAAACGGTGATTTCAGGAGACTGTGACAAGTCCTATATTCTCACTGCAGTCCTCAGAGCAGCCTCGATAAATATTAAACAAACTGAGAAACTCAAAATCAGTATGAATTAATCAGGATGGAATTCTAAAAAATGGTCAGGTAACCTGCAGGAGGCAAGAAAAGAGAAACAAAGGAAAAAGCACCAAAGGTAATGAGTAGAAAATAAATAATTAATATTTATTATTTATATAATAAATTTATGTAATAAAGTTATATATTTATTTAATATTTGTTTATAAATAAATAATAATTAAATGGCAAGCTGAGGTGCTAACATATCATTAATCACTCTAAATGCAAACAGCCTAAATGCCCTAAGAGAAAAAGAGAAGGGGATGGTGGTGGAATTGGGAATGAGTGACTGAGGGCTGTGGTTGTAAAAGGACAATACAAGAGACCCTTGTAGTGTAGTATTGGACCAACACAGGCTATAAAAATGTATAGAACTTAACGTATACACACACACAAATGAGTTCAAGTAAGTCTGAGGAAACCTGAATAACAGACACGGATTATGTCTGTGTCAGTATCTTTGTTGTGATTTTTAAACAATAATTTTGCTAAGGGCTTCCATTATGGGAAGCTAGACAAAATATAGAGGAGTCTTTATATTGTTTCTTAAAACTGCATGGGACTCTGCAATTAACTAAATTAAAATACCTATTTAAAAAAAGATGTGTTTATTTTATTTTATAATTTCACTTATGCTGTAACATATGTTGCAAAATGTCTGGATGTTTGTTTAAAATATGTTTGTTATATTCCATTAACTTAAATCAATTTATCAAATAATAAAAATGAAGATAAACTCATATTTCCTGCTATGTATATAGAATAAACTTTGGCATTTGGAGGAGAGAGGAAAGGAATATTGTCAATTCTTCATCAAATATTTTGACATAATGGACATTGTGGACCCATGAATTGAAATAAGTTATCTAATCTTTCACCACAAACTTTATACCCTTTCCTCAATGCACAAATGAGCGAGAGTCTCCCAAGGGAGAATAACTTGCCCCAAGGAAGAAAGGCTCTTAAAATCCACAACAAAATGGTCTGAAATGCCCTGTTGCTATCAAAGTGGACCCTTAAATCAAAAACATGGGGAAAGGAAAGAGTTTGAGTGCTGTTCTGTGGAGATTAAAGCTTTTTTTCCATTGACTTTTCAAATTTGAATTTTGCACGTTTTTTTTGCATTTATTTGCAAATTTTCCTTTGGTCTTCAGCTCTTAATCCCTTTGCTTTAAATTAAGAGGAGTAATGTAGGTTACTGGCTATTAGAGGCCCACCTCAGAGTAACGCCCGTTTTGTAAACAACAGCATGGTACCCAGTGATAAACTGGCAGGAAGTCTTGTATTTCCTTAGTCAGATCAACGAGTGGTGTGCACGAACAGACAAGACCAGACCTCCGTTAGTTTGCTATGCCCAAAATGTGTGTGGCATTGACTGTGAAAAAATGCATCAGTTGAGTATTATTATAGCTTTGAATCCATGAGAGAATGGGGACCTTGTTTATCTACCTTCATCATTACCTTTACAGTGTGAGGGGTTCATAGTAGAGCTCTTTTTTGTCTAGAATCTGCATGAACAGGGTATTACTATCCCAGAGTTAAACTGAAACCAAGGTTGTGCCGGTCAGTTTTCTAGTCCAGCCCTCAGTTATTTTGTGTTTGCAACACACTTAAAATTTCTGAATATTTTGGCAGCAAGCTTAAAGAGATTAAGAGACTGATAAAGAGTACTAAATAAATTAGCTATAATTGCAGCGCAATCACTATCTCATGTAACAGGACTTCATAGAATCTACAACAGCATCCCTGGATATTAAGCTCAGTTGCCCTTCAGCACTGTCTCCATCTGAGTATAAGTGTTACGGCCTGGACGACACCTTCTTAGAGACTCACAAGGCAAAGTTTTCTTCTCCTGGGCATATGCAGTCTTTCCCTTTTCTGCCTCATCTCTTGTACTTCCCGCAGGCTAAACCCTACTTTACCCAACCATTGTCTTCTATCTCCTCACCAGTTCCGCCCAGTATTCTGATTAATGCTATAGGATTTGTTCTCAGGAGCAGTTTTGTTCTTTAAGCGACTTTTTTTTTCTGTATTGGTCAAAATGTGGTGGCATAGCTGGGAGGGAGTCAAGGTTATGGCTTTGAGCTGTAGCACAGCAATGAGGAACTGTCCTGCGACATGCAAGACCCTCATGCAGCATAACCAACAGCATTCGCCTTTTCTTCCTTTTTAAAAAATTATGCTAAGAACACATAAAATGAGATCTACCCTCTCAACAAATTTTTATGCGTTCAATACAGTATTGTTCACTAGAGGCCCAATGGTGCACAGTCGAGGTCTGGACCTCATTCATCTTGCATGACTGAAACTTTACACCTGCTGAATCGCGACTCCCCATTTCCCACGATCCTCAGTCCCTGGCAACCACCTTTCTGTTCTTTGCTTCTGTGTGTTCACTGCTTTGGACACCTCCTCTAAGTAGTATCATGCAGAATTTGTCCTTCTGTGACAGGCTTATTTCACTAAGCATAATGTCTTCGAGGTTTATCCATGTTTATACATATGGCAGGATTTCCTTCTTTTTTAAAGGATGAATAATATTCCATTGTATGTATTTCCACGTTTTTTTCATTCATCCACAGATGAACCTCTAGACTGTTTCCACACCATTCCCACTAAGTATTCAGTTATAGGGACCTTGCCATCCATGGCCACATGCTGTAAACGCTGCTCCTTCTTCTTCAAGCAACTCTGCTGGAAAACTCTTTAATGGAACTAACTTCTCAAACATTCAACTTCCACACTGAGCACAATACAGAATGAATCTAAACCATGGAATACAACCTTCAATGCTAGTGAGTGATTCTTTTGGGGAGTAAGAAAAACTTAATAGAGACATGTGAAAAAATGTAATTCTCCTATTAGAAAAAGTATAGCCAAAAATGGTGAAAAATTGCTATACCACACCTCCGTTTGTAAGGGAGACCCTGAGAATAAGAAAGTGGCAAAAGGAAGGCCATCAGCCCTACACAGAATAGGCAGCCTCTACTCATCTCCAGCTGTTTGTTGCTATAAAGGGAAAGCAAATTTCTAATTCCTCAAGAGAAGTCAGAAATCAACAGTTTTAAGGGAAAACTGAATTCGTTGGCTGCTAATTCAAAATTTTTAGAAAATTTATTTGGGCCAACATTCGGTTGGCCCACCACTGTATTTCCTTAGACCACCATCTTGTTAAATCTCTAGTTGGAAGGCTGGGCATTTGGAGGCAGATACTAGGTCTCCAGGGATGTCTTTTCTTCTAGATCAAATGCCATCACCTTCATTAACCACTTGGTATATGAATATTCCGGATTCTGACTATCCAGAATGGCCCCCTGACTGGTCCTGCTGTGCTAAAGACCAACAGGCAAAAATACCTTCCTTCCTAAAGTGCAGCAATAACAGAGGCGTAGAAAACGCCAGGGCAGCTCTGATCAGGCCAGACCGGCTTGCTTTCCAGAGCTACACAACACCTTTACTTATGGCCCCTCTTCCCGCTTTCCATGTGTGTTTTTAAAAACCTATAGCTGTTGATTGGGATGTCCTCTGAATGCTAATTTCTTCTCATCACATTTAATGGTGTGGCCTAAGCTTTATTTAATATTGCCTATCAATCTCCTTAAATTGTTTTCCCTTTTTAAATCTCTGGTTATAAATTCATATCTATTTTGTCTTAGAAAATTTTGAAATCTGTATTCCAAAATCAGAAATGCCATCATTTTTTGTTCACACAGCAAATTTGTTTTTTCTGAAGACTATCTATACCTAGCATTCCTTTCTTAGGGTTAATACTAAAAGGATCATTTTTCCCTAAATATTCTAACAGCTTCCACTTCAAAACATAAATATGACTTTTATAGCAAAACATGAACTCTGGCTATGTATTAGACCTTTAACATACATTACTGTCTTATTTAACCCCGTGAAATGGTTTTTATTATCCCAGTTCTCTAGGTGAGAAAATTGAGGCGTGCAGAGACTAAGTAAATGACCCAAGGTCAAATAGCCAATAAGCATAAAAGCCAGGAATTTAATCCTGGGTCATCTAATTTTAAAGCCTGGACTCTTTACATGATTCAATTTGTCTTACTCGTTTTTGTTGGTTGGAATTAAGTCCACAGTATTAATTCCACTCCTTGTTTCCTTTATCTTTGGAGACATTCAGTTGTTATCAGATTTTTGGCTTTCAGCCAGACAGGGTAAGGTTTTCCACAGCGGTCAGGAGAGTTACAATCCTCCCCTACTTTCTGAGTTTATTTCTGTGCAATGTAATCATGACAAATTCTGTATTCCTTGGAACACACTGGGTATAAGCGAGCACTCAGACCCATCTCATGACTTCACCAGGAGTAAATACAACCTCAATTACACATGATGAATATAGAAATGAACAATTTTTTTATGACTTCAGCCAATCCAGAAGTAGCGATTGCCTGTGTAATATGTGCAAATACAATTACTTACAATAATGATTTCTCTATGTGGCAGGCACCGCTGGCTCTCTAGCCCATATCCATTTTCTCCTCTTTTACAAACAGAAACCCTAATTTTGTTCATAGTGACAAAGTATAACCAGTTTAAAATGTTTTTCTCAGCCTGCCTTATAGCTCTGCTGTGGTCTTGTGCACTTTACGGCTAATGAGATAAAGCAGAACTTGCTGGGTGTGACTTCAGGGAAATCTGAGAGGGGGAAGACTCCCCTAGCCTGCCCCTTCTGCCCTTTGTCCTTCTATTTCCTCTGCCTGGAATGCAGCATGATACTGAGGGCGGAGCAGTGGCTACCTTCCCATCTGAGGCAGCAATCTTGATATAAAGATGATGTGTTAGGGATGTGAAGAGCAGAACTAAAGTCCTGATGGCACTATAGGCACAATGGTTGGCCAAGCTACACACTTGTTGGTATATGCAAAGCACTAAACCCCTATTTGTAAATTGGGTTTTCAGTTATATACAGCCAAACCCATTTCTAGTTGATACCCTGAATAATATCTGACAAGTATTAGACATGGCTTTTTGTAACACCAAAGTAATGAAATCCCCCCACAGAATTTAGTCCTTTTGAATCTCTCCATGACACATTTGGCAACTCAGTGACCCTTCAAGATCGGGCAGAAGTGCTGAGAAGATCAAGGATTGGGACATCTCCCTAGACTGGACTGTATCAGCAGAGATCATTCCCATCTGGTTCACTGTTGTCCACCAGGGCCTGTTACTGACATGCATAGGAAGTTAAATCCTTGTCCAACTGTAACTCTGGGAGAAAAATAAATTCCCAGTCTGGGGCAAATTACCTTCGAAGCTGAAATCAGTCAAAGGGAGAAATAAAGTGGGAGAAACTCGTGTATGGCCTATAAGCAGTCATCTACTTCTGTTGCCCATGTCTCTAGTGACCCAGCTGTAAAAAGGAACCCCACCAAACCTCTTTGGTCCTGATACACCCTCACTGCTCCCAGCCTTGTAATCACCTGTTGATGTGCTTATGGACTACTTCTCTCCACCCCCTGGAAACACCTACTGATATGGAGATGCACTAAGGCCAGGCAAGAGATTCTGGAAATACTGCAATTTTACCCACACCAATGAATGCATGAAAGGATGACTAAGGCTTTATAGTGTAGTTGGGTAGATTACCAATAAATAGATGATTCCAAGGGACTCAAATCTTAGTAAGCCTAACTGTATAGTCTTCCTGGAGGATATTATTTCCAAACCAGGGCATGAAAATTGAAGAGCCACTGGTGAGGTAATCAACAAGTACAGGAAGGACTTTCCAAGGAGGGGAAATAGCATGTAGCAGAGAACTGTCACAGCTTTGTAGGCCTGTAGTTTAGGAATCCAAGGAGACTTGTGCGGAGCTAGACTGAGAAGGCAGGTAAGAGTTATATCAGAAGGGCGTGGGCATGTCCACTACAAAGCAGACTTCTAGTCGGGTCTGCTCCAGTCATGTCTGATAAACTGATTCCAAAGTAGTTTCAATTTCCCCTTCTGCAACCATAAAGTTTAATCTTTAAATTTCAAAAACTTTGTGACTTGATTTTACAAACTTCTTCAACCACAGTTTTTTTTACTTCGGCTGCTTTTGTTCATATTTCACAAACCTACAACATGCATTGTAAATGCACCTACCAGTGGTTTTAGGAAAATCTCTTCCACTAGTCAAGTGGAACGTATCTGAAGGGCTCTCCTGTCTTAAATCTTCATGCCTCATTGGGAAACCTTCCAGCTGTTACTGTCTCCCCTGACCTGTGAAGTGTTCTCACATGACTGCAGCAGCTTCATGAAACATTTCCCCTGCTTCCCATCTCAGCGGAACTTTGTGGTATGCTGCATCACGGCCACAGACATGTGGCTTCACTCTGCCCCTGCTACAGCCAGCAAAAATTAGCAGAAAGCAACAGGTTAATATTTGACTATTAATGAGCAAAGGTCAAATGAGCAATGTGACATATTTCTCCACCTTTGTCTACCTGTCTCTCTGTTCCTCAGACTTATCAGCCACCTTCCCAACTTTTCTTTTCTGCATTGGGTACCCTCGTAGGGGTTGGGGCTTTTGCTTGTTTAACCTGAAGTACCTTCAACCCTCAGGGCGTCTGAGATACACAGAACTGCGCCTGGTCTTTCTGGGGTCCTCACCAGTTCTCCACAAAGCTTAACTGGGAAAGAAACTGGAAATACTCTGCACATAAACTCACTCTTTCTTGCTTCTTATACATTCACCTGCGTGTATTTCTAATATGCCATCTTTCTAATACACTGGATGGGCGTACAACCCGGCCCCTTACGTGAAGGCACCTAGTCTGATAGCAGAAATACAAGAATGTCACATTTCAGTTTGCTTGCCTATCGGCTGCCATGAAACTTTGAGTGAATTTTGTGCTTTTATAAAAGGGAGTGACAATCTCAAAGACTCAGAAGCTATTAAATGTTTCTGATCTCTTTATAGGTTTTCCATCTCATTATAGAAGTAAAAAGAAGAAAACGCAAAGGGGGTCATTGCATGCAAAAGTGTGAAATTATATTTACTAATCAAATTCTAATCTAGTTAACTCTCATTATCAATAGATTTGTCTAAATATTAGCAGGGTCGTAGATGGGGTCACGGGTGACTTTCTTCTTGTAACAGTAGGTTTGTATTTCCTTCCTTTATGACAATTTGCCATTGGCCCTGCCTTGTGGCTTATATTTCAATTTCTCTATCTGACTACATTTACCTTAGACAATTTCCTGTCCCATTTCAACAGTTAATATTTTTGTTAATCTGCAAATTTGAAGGTGTGGAGCCAATGTGCACATGCTGCCTTTCCCACAACACTTATGGATTGAACTGCATCTGAAAATAACCTATCAGTCCTTTCTTCCACTCCTAGACAATGGTTTTAACAAGTCACAAGAAAACATTTTTCTGTTTTTTGTTGCCAACATGGGCAGAGCACTGCTATTTTGTTTCATGCTGTTAATATGCATTATTCAGAAAGTAATGATTGGATCAAAGTGGTTCTGTTTGTCCGGGGAGAGGCATTTATGTATAATCCATGTGCTGCTTTTTAAAAATGTAAAGTGGGGACCTTCAGAACAAATGAAAGTCAAGTCTGGTCTCTCTCGACTGAAGTTTAGTTTTTGTCATCAACAATATTAAATGGTTCCTTTTCTTATCAGTTAAAAAACCAATGATCAAATATTGCAATAGCATGCGACTGCCTTCTTACAAGCATTAGATTTATGTCCTGAAGCCCTCTGTGCAATAATAAGAAATATCTATTGTTCTCTACCCCTGTTGCTGTTAACAATTGGTCTTTGACCCTGGTTCCAAACACTTAATTCCTAAAACCCTTGTAATTTACTGAGTGATAGGAATGTCTGACACTGAGCTCCTCAAGTCCCTTGGAATTTTCTAGGTGATAGGAACACCTTTTGTTCTAATAAGGTTGGTTATCAGAAAGACCAAAGCATGATTAGAAATTTGGAACTCTCATCCCTGGTCCCTGTTTTCCGGAGAGGGAAGGACTGGAAATGGAATTAATAATCAGTCATGCCCATATGATAAAGCCTCTGTAAAAATCACCAAAGCTCAAGATTGAGGCGCTTGGGGATGTTGGACACACCTTTGTGTCTGGACAGAAGCCCCTGTGCTCAGGACCCTTCCAGACCTCGCCTGATGTACCTCTTCGTCTGCTCGTTCCTCCATGTCCTTTATCATATTCTTCACTACCTAAAAAACCCCAGTAAATAGGAGTATTTCCCTGAGTTCTGTGAGCTATTGTAGCAAATGATTGAGCCCAAGGTGGGAGTAGTGGGAACCTTCAATTTGTAATCAAGGCAAACAGAAGTTACGGGTAACCTGGGGACCCACTCATGACTTGTAATTGGCATCTGAAGTGGGGACTATCTTGTGGGACTGAGCCCTTAATTTGTGGGACCTGTACCAACTCCAGGCAGTTGTCACAGTTGTTTGGTGTGGAAAACCAAACATTTGGTGGCTAATAGTGAAGAACTGAGAATAAGAAGCATTCTGTGAGTAGAGGAGAAAATGGAGTCATTTTTTCTATGAACTCTCTCGCTCCTTGACCCTTGGTGTTCACTCTTGAGCCAGTACATGGTCACCTTTCCCTGCAGCCGAGCATTTCTCAGCCAGCCAGTCACAGGACTAGGAGTCCTTTCGATATTGACTTAGATGCCATGATTGCTA
Source organism: Phataginus tricuspis (assembly GCA_029783875.1). Taxonomy (NCBI): domain Eukaryota; kingdom Metazoa; phylum Chordata; class Mammalia; order Pholidota; family Manidae; genus Phataginus; species Phataginus tricuspis. Next base: position 17,452,413 of record JAQQAC010008864.1, read on the forward strand.
TTAATCCAACTTTACAGAGACTTCAATGTGTGTCTTGGACACGTGAATCATTCATTAACTCATTCCCACAACAGTTATTGGAGACAATTGTTAAATGGTTTCATTTAATGACTCTTAACTTTAGCTAAGCCATTTCTGAAAACTGGTTCTGCTCAAGCACCCCTTGAGAATGTCTTCATCTGCTCTCTGATTTTCCTGTCTCTTCATTAAAACTATATCCAAGCCTCATCTCTTGTCCTTTCTGTAAGCATGTAGGGAATGTAGTCTCTTTTGAAACTAGCAAGGTTCTCACCCTCATGCTTCCCAAGTCCTTTTCCAATTATGTTGATGTTTATATTTAGGGTTCCTTACTTATACTGTAAGTTTTTTGAGGTTAGAGAGGCCACTATATCCAATAAAAATGCTCTACACAGTGATCAACCAATATGTTGATTCTCTAAGGAGAAGCATAGATTCATTATCATTATGTTACCACTGAAAGATAAAACAGAATTTTACAGATAAAGTAATCACCAGTTTTGCAAAACACATGTATTCTAAAGTAAAATCTTACAGGCAGCATGAGTTGAATTTTGACTTGATTCTGTGTGCTTTGTTCAGTCTTTTTTATATATTCTTTTAGTAAAAACTAGCCAAACAACTTGTGTGACATGATAATGAAATAGCTATTAGCCTTTGAACTCATCAACAAAAAATAGATGGGATTTTTTAGTTCAATTCCAGGAGCAAAGTACACACCAATGCCATCATGGCTAAGTGACTATGTTCTAGTGTGGGCTGAGTGAAAGCACAAAAGAATTTAACTCTTACCTGTCTACTATGTTTATGTAAATTTGGGGAGAATATGGAGAGAATAGAGAAAGAATTGAATACATTAATATAATTTTCTTTATTTTGAGCATTTTTTAAGCCCAGTATCAAACTATTTTGGGGAGAAGTTCTTAACTGGGAAATATGATCCATTTCATAATTTACAAAGGTTTAACAGCTTTCAGGATACACTTAGGTAACTAAAGATACACTTCAAAAACAGAATAAAGATTTTATCAACCCAGAAAGTAGTTATGAATTAAAGTATTTAAAAACAAAAGTTTTTTAAAAAATGTATATTATTCATGATAGCTCTATGTCTGAAAATATAAACTACCACACCTCATAATGAAACTACTCCATATTGCTTTGGTAGAATTAAACAGAAATACATGTTTCAAAAAAATTACAGTTCTAGAAAGAGTAAGCAGTAAGAGGTGTAAAGGTTTACTTAAAATATAATGTCTTACCTTGAATAAATTATTTCTCTTGCAGTGAAACTGAAAAGACATTTAAAAAGAAATCAAGCCAAAATAAATTGCAACCACTTCTAAAGTTTACCCTAATATAAATAAGGTATATATAACTTAAATAAAAAATGCCTGATATAAATAATATATATTTATATATACATAAAGCTTCCTTTGATATCATTAAAGTAAAAATAATTCAAGATGGTAATAAATAACACTAGCTTCTGTGCATTTTTATTAACACATATTGCATAATCTATAATCTGTGGTTTGGTTCTTTTAGCCCCAAAAAGAAACTAAGATGTTTCTAATCTTCTTAATCTTATAGGATAACAGGAAATAGAAATAAAGAAAAATGTTGAAAAAAATAATTTGAATAAGGTAAACATGTTTAAAGAATTAATACCAATCCTTCTCAAACTCTTTCAAAATATCAAAGAGAAAGGAATACTTCCAAGCTCATTTTACAAGGTAATCCTAACCCTGATACCAAAACCAGACAAGGGCACCACAAGAAAATTACAAGCCAATATCCCTGATGAGCACAGATGCAAAAATCCTTAACAAAATATTAGTGAATCAAATACAACAACACTGAAAGGATCGTACATACTATGATCAAGTGGGATTTATTCTAGGGGTACAAAATGGTGCAACATCCACAAACCAATCAATGTGATATGCCAAACTAACAGGAGGATAAAAATATATGATCAGGTCAATAGATGCAGAAAAACATTTGACAAAATTTGTAAAGGAAGAAATAAAACTGTCCCTGTTTGAAGATGGCATAGCATTATAGAGAGAAAATCCTAAAGACTCTACCAAAAAACTATCAGAATAAGTGAATTAGGTAAAGTTGTAGGATACAGAATCAATACACAGAAATCTGTTGTGTTTCTATACACTAATAGCAAAGTATCAGTATGAGAAATTAAGAAAATAATCCCATTTACAATTTCATCAAAAAGAATAAAATAACTAGGAATAAATTTAACCAAGGAGGTGAGAGACCTGTGCACTAGAAACTATAAGACATTGATGAAGGAAACTAAGAAAGACACAAATAAGTGGAAGCATATTCTGTGCTCTTGAATTTGAAGATTCAATATTGTTCAGATGTCCGTACTACCCAAGACAATCTACAGATTCACTGGAATTGCTATAAAAATTCCAATGGCATTTTTCACAGAAATAGAACACACAATCCTAAAATTTGTGTGGAACTGCAGAAGACTTCAAATAGCCAAAGCAATCTTTGGAAAGAAGAACAAAGCTGGAAGGCATCATGCTCAGTGATTAGAAACTATATTACAAAGCTATAGTAATCAAAACAATATGATATTTGCATAAACAGATACATAGATCAATGGAGCAGAATAGAAAGCCCAGAAATAAACCCATGCATATACAGTCAACTAATTTACGACAAGGGACCCAAGAATATGCAGTGGGGAAGGGACAGTCTTTTCAATAAATGGTGTTGAGAAAGTTGGACAGCCACATGCAAAAGAATGAAACTGGACCACTATCTTACAACATACACACAAATTAACTCAAAATGGATTAAAGACTTGAGTATAAGATCTGAAAACTTAAAACTCCTAAAAGAAAACAGGTGATAAGCTCCTTGACATCGGTTTTGGGAATGATTTTTGGATTTGACACCAAAAGCAAAGGCAACAAAAGCAAAATTAAAAAGTATGACTGCATCAAACCTACTGAGTAGGAGAACACATCTGCAAATCATATATCTGATGAGACGTTAATATCCCAAAATATAAAGAACTCATAACAACTCAATAATTTTTTAAAAATCCAAATAAAAACTTGGCAGAAGTTCTGAATAGACATTTATCCAAAGAAGATATACAGGCGGCCAACAGGTACATGAAAAGATGCTCAACATCATTAATTATCAGGGAAATGCAGAAAAAAACGATAATAAGATATCACCTCCCATCTGTTAGAATGGCTATTATCAAAAGCAAGCACTTTGACCTGGGAATTCCACTCCTAGGAATATACCCAAAGAAAACAAGATCCCAGATTCAAAAAGACATATGCACCTCTATGTTATTGCAGCACTATTTACAATAGCCAAGAAATGGAAGCAACCTAAGTGTCCATCAGTAGATGAATGGATAAAGAAGAGGTGGTACATATACACAATGGAATACTATTCAGCCATAAGAAATAAACAAATCCTACCATTTGCAACAATGTGGATGGAGCTAGAGGGTATTATGCTCAGTGAAATAAGCCAGGCAGAGAAAGACAAGTGCCAAGTGATTTCAGTCATTTGTGGAGTATAACAATGAGACAAAACTGAAGGAATGAAACAACAGCAGACTCACAGACTCCAAGAAGGGACTAGTGGTTACCAAAGGGGAGGAGTGGGGTAGGGTGGGCGGGAAGGGAGGGAGAAGGGAATTGAGGGGTATCATTATTGGTGCACATGGTGTGGGGGGGTCATGGGGAAGACAGTGTAGCACAGAGAAGACAAGTAGCGACTCTGTGGCATCTTACTATGCTGTTGGGCAATGACTTCAATGGGGTATGTGGGGTACTTGATAATATGTGTGAATGTAGTAACCACATTGTTTTTCATGTGAAATGTTCATAAGAGTGTATATCAATGATACCTTACTAAGAATAAAAAACAATAAAAAATAAAAAAGGCAAGCACTAACAAGTGCTGGTGAGGATGTGGAGAAAACACTTCTGCACTGTTGGTGTGAATTAAATTGGTGCAGTCACTATGCAAAACAGTATGGAGGTTCCTCAAATAATTAAAAGTAGAACTACCATATCATCCAGCAATTCCACTTCTGGGTATTTATCTGAGTAAAATGAAAACACTAACTCAAAAAGATATATGCACCCCTATGTTCTTTGCAACTTTACTTACAATAGCTAAGATATAGGAACAATCTAAGTACACATTGATGGATGAATGGGTAAAAAAGATATGATACACACACACACACACACACACACACACACACACACACACACACAATGGAATATTATTCAGCCAAAGAATGAAATCTTGCCATCGGGAACAACATGGATGGACCTTGAGGGCATTATGCTAAGTGAAGTAAGTCAGACAGAGAAAGATAACTACTGTATGATCTCACTTATCTGTGGAATCTGAAAAAAAAAAAAGCTCATAGAAAAAGAGAACAAATTGGATTGTTGGCTGCCAAAGTGGGGGAGGTGGAGGCTGATAAAATGGGTAAAAGGACTTAAAAGGTACAAACTTCCAGTTATAAAATAAATAAGTTATGGAGATGTAATGTAGAGCATGGTAACTATAGTTAATAATACTGAATTGCGCATTTGAATATTATCAAAAGACTAGATCTTAAAAATTCTCACCACAAGAAAAAATGTTCTGTAACTATGTATAGTGCTGGATGTTAACGAGACATTGTGGTGATCATTTTGCAATATATGCAAATATCGAATCATTATGTTTTACACCTGAAACTAATATAATGTTGCAAGTCAATTATACCTCAATTAAAAATTAATCATATACACAGTCTGAGACAGACTTTTGGATATGATGGGAAAGTAAAAACAATTTTATTACTTAAAAAATTGTATACATTTCAATAAAATAAACTTTAAAATTCATTAAAATATCATCACATACAAAAATAAACATATTTAAATGTTCTGAATATCTTTCACCCTAAATTACTGCAGCAGGCTAATTTCTCTCCCAGGCCTGACAGAGGCTGGAAGATTTCTCCTCTGGAGAGAGTAAAACAGACACTCTGGTAGGGGGAACCCCCGGCCCAGTTAGGAGATGCTGTTATAAGGAAACAGGAAGATGAAATGAGTTACATACAGAAGAGTGTACATGCATTCAGCAAGAGACTAGAGGAGGATTCTCCAAGTAATCTGATTATATGGAGAAAAACATAATTTAAGAATACGGACATCCAAGTTCCACAAAGAATGCTCCAGACAGATCCGTCTACGCGGAAGCCCAGAAGAAAGAAGCCCAGCATCCCTGTAGCATCCTCGTGCCACATCCTTAAATAAGAGTAGATTTGGTGGATGAATCTGAAACACAGTGGCCCAAACAAATGGGGAGAAAAGCAGTTTGGAGAAAAGGGAGTCTAAAGAGAATGAAAAAAACAACACAAAAAATTTTCAAAAAAGGAGTAATAATCCTAGTGTGCTCCATGGTTCAGGTATCAACAGCATCATGTATGTGTTTATAATAATGTAAATATTTTACATTATTATAAACCAAATTCTATACATCCATACCAGCAGGTGGGCAAAGGTATGTGGCAAGAACAAGAGAAGTCTTATTTTCTGTAGCAAGTAGGTCATATGGGATCCCCCCATTTTTTTATCATACTTTTTAGTGTAAAGCTTTGAAGATAAATGCCTGACCAGTGAAAAGATCGAAAGAGGAGCAAGAATAGGAGCTAAGACTGTAGGGCTGCTGGGTTTGGTTAACAAGCCTTGTAGGACTATTTGATTCTTCAAGTTCTACAGCGTTTATGACTTGGGAGACCCTTTTAAAAGTAAACTTAGAAAAAAAAAACCTAAATGAAAATTTTCATAGCAATAACGAGGAAAGAAGAACCAAGCTACTCCTGAAAGGGGGAACTGCACCTGGTAACTATTCCCTCACGCAGATTTGCCTTGTGGGATAAAGTGTAACGGCGATGCGGCTGATGTATCTGGTGCTCGGTTTTGAACACGGTGTCATGTAAGTAGTCGCAGAATACCCATGTTAACTTGGGGGGCATCACACGTATCTGTATGGTTTGTTTTAATCAGGTAAGAAGTTCTCGAAATATCTGGCAGCAGTGCCTACAAACTGCTGTGGAGTGAATTATTAGTGGAGTGAACTCTATTTGAAGGGCTCTGTAAGGTATGTAAATCAGATATCGTTGACAATGCCTATTATCTGGAAATCATGTCTGTCTGATTTCTCCAGACTTCGGTCATTATTACCAAAAATGACCAGGCATGGAGCTGACCGTTCCATAAAGAAAAGGCGAAGGAAAGCAGATAACGTTTCTCAGTACCGAACACCGTGCTAAAGGCTTCACATACTTTATCTCATTTCATCCTCACGGCAACACTCCTGAGTACGTGATATTTTCCTCATGTTTGAGATAAGGAAGCTGAGAAGTTAATTAACATCATGCAGTAAGAAAATAAAAAAGGGAAGAGAAGGATAAGCTGAGATTGGAGCGTGCCCGATGCACTGCACGATGCCCCACTTGTGCCTTTCGCCGGCCTTGATCTCAGGCTGTGCGAAGACCTGAGTGTACTGAGCGTCGGCAAGGACGGAATCCCGCTTCAGCTGATGCCTGGAGCCTTACGAGTGGATTTCACTGCGCTTGGATCCTTCTATTTCCTGAGGGGAAACACTTCTTTGGCAGAGGGGAGGTAAGTACCGGATACTCAGAGATATGTATTTGCTTTACACCTTGACCATCAGAAATATATCTAGCTGTAAATAAGAGATCAACCTGTACCAGAAAACATACCCAGAAACTCCAAATCAATTCTCAAACCCCACAGGGATCAGGGATTTGAGTGACAAGTAAAAAGGCTTTGCTAACACTGATTCTTGCTGATGGATTAATCTCCTGCCCTGACAGACTTGGAGGCCTTGCAGATTGAAGGGAAACAATAAATAATCCTTCCTGATGTTGGCAAAGATGTTCATTCCACTCAAATTGCACAATTAATGGAAAGAAACCCTTTGCTCTTATGTTGGTGAATAAAAGTCAAGTCACCATCTACACAGGTCATTTGAGTGCAAATTTGTTCTAAGATGGAAAAACAGGGGAGAAATACAGCCTTGGGTTGTTGGTGATGAGAGAGAGAAAGAGGGGTAGGGCGGGAGTCAGAGCTGGTGCCAGAGCTTTGGGATGTAAGAATAGTAGGTTCTCGAGGTTGTAAGGATCACTGGAGGTAAGAAGCACAGTCAGGTGTCACCATCAAGGGCAGGGAGCTCACAGCAAAGAGCCAGGGGCCTCTCAAGATCTATAAAAGTACAGCTCTGAAAGAAGGTACCCGGGTAGAGCGACCGCTCCTCCCGGCGCTCCTCCCACCCGCATACCTAGTCCCGCCCCATTTGAGTCCAAGTGGCGCGGCATTCCCTTCTCTTACACGCCCAGCCAGGGTCTCTGCGTCTCAGCTGAGATGCCCTCCTTGGTCAGCAGTTCATTCTGTGCTTGGATAACTCTGCCTGTGATTCAGAAATCTTCCTGTAATACCCACTCATTTATTCCACTTGGCAGCCTAAGTATCTTCCACAGACATTCAAACCACAAGTATTTGCAGATATCACATGCTTTTCTAGATGCTTTGTATTATATTCATATAGAGATGAGAGCTGGCAAGAAATGTCTGTGGCAGGCGGATTCTGGGATGAGTTAATGCATCATGACCTAAGAGACAGTAAGTCTGTTTCTGTCTAAAATTCAAAATCAACATCTGGTACTGAAAGTTGGAATACGAAACACCGACCCTTAAAGATACACCCCTTTTAGACTGTAATTCATTTGACATTGATGTTTGCTTGATGACATGTTTACCTTTCTTGTAAACCTTTGGATTCCTCCCACACAGTCATGCAGTCTGATTTTTGCAGCGAAAACAGCTATTTGTCTTCCTAATCCTTTTCATCCCCATATGAAGCCTTTCTAGCTATCTCTATGACTCTTCATTTCAGACACTGTGCAATCGTGATGGGTCATCTGAAAGTATTTTTTTAGTTCACCAGGGGTAAATTTTAATGCTGGGTATTTAAATTAAGGAATAGAAAAATACATTTAATAGGGACTTAAATTCTCCTATACTAGCCCTTCCAATTTCTTGGGAAGTTTTGTGAAAGTACACATGCCTAGATCACTTCACTGGGGAGTTTGACCATGAGGTATCCTTTGCATTTCAAAACTTAGAAAAAGCTGCCCAGGTAATTCTGATATTCACCCCTGGTTGAGAACCACTGTCTAATGCTGAGTCTACCCTTTGTGGTCTCATTCATCATTCTTCTTGAATGACAACGATTCGGGGGTTTCCCTTTGTGTCTAACAGCCATTCATTCACTGGCCCCACTCTCTGGTAGTACTAGGATTTCTAAGGAAGAGAATGTAGTGAGGCTGAGGACCAAGCTACCAAGAGCACCCACACTTTGCCTTAGGACAGGAAATCAGCTCACGACAAGAACAGTTTGTGCGGAGTGGTTAGGGCAGAAGCAGGATCCCAGGAATTTAAGAGCAGGCAAAAGAGACAGAAAGGCAGCAGGATGAAGCCGGGCATCTCCGCGGCGCTCCGACCCCAGTCAGGATGCCTCCACACCCTGCTCCGTCGGTCCGGAGTGCCCAGAGCCCCACCCACAGACCCAAGGGAGCAGAAATTTGAACCAAGCAGCCCGTTTGTCCTCCGCCCCAGCAGACTCTCTTCTTAGTCCCTGGAATACAAAAGAGCTGATCCCATCCTCTAGCTATTAAGTAATCCACACATCTTAAGTCTTGGTATGGGGCAGATGTTTGAAATACAAAGGCATCTTTATGATTATAAAAGATTCAAACTTAATTCTGCCTAAATCTAACATCTGTATAGACAGCCCTAATACTATACTGTCTTTCCTTAAGAAAGTTTGACAACGAAATCAGGAAAATAGGCAAATAGTCTATAAAAGGGATAGCAGGGTCCCCCAAAAAAGGATCTTTGAAAGGTAAGAAAGAAAGCCTTGAGTGATGTCTGAAGCCAGGGAGCATTGGTCAGCAGAGAGATCGTCTATTGGATTAATACTTTCATTGCATGAAGTATCAGACTGAAAGACCTCTGGAGACTAGGATCTCCCCACACACCTGGCATTATACCCTGCACGGTTTAGGCGTTAATGTCTTTGGATGGGTGGAGCTCTTGTTATATGAAACTGTGATCACTTTAGGGGTCCACGGTTCAACAGGATATGGGAACTTGGGGTTAAAAGTGATGAAAAGGTAAGCATAAGAGAGTTTGCCTGAAAAGTGCGTGAAGTTTAGTGACCATAACATGAATGAAGGCATCCTGATAGGAAGATAGACGCAAAGACTGGAGAAGAACTACATTCTCCATGGGACGCACTGCGCGTGGAGACCTCAGCTGGCACAGGAAGTGTGGGCAGGGGCTCCTTAGCCATTCCTAGTTAGGCGAGGGATTCGGTGTTTTTTTTCTGCTACTTTGGCAATGTGCTGTGGCCAAAAGAAAAAAAGAAGCGGCAATGTGTGGATGGGTAAACATCGCACCTGCATCAGAGAGAATGCGTTGTGACCACTTTCCTCAAACGCAATGAGCCTTCCATGGCAACAACCTCTGCCTGGCCGCAGGATCATGTAAGAGACTATGTAGGGTCACAGTAAGAGGCAGAGGGGCGAACAAGGGTAAAACATATGACTTTTGAGAGAAACTCAAAGGCACAAGGGCAGTTGTAGCCGGAGTTTAGCCACAGATGTTCAGGACACGTAGTCCAGGTGTTTCTATACTTCTTTGCTCTACTGAACACCAAATGATTGAACAAAAATCCCACAACAAATTTCTGGAATATATCTGGCCTAAAAACCTTTAAGCAAAGCTCAACACAACTTGAAAGGGCTTCATGCACTGGGCAGGGCTGAAGCTACTCAGGACGCAATGTGCTTCTCCTCTCTCAAGACTCCTTACATGGTTAAATATGTACTAGTGTCATTTCTCACAGTTTCCTTTGTTCTGGTGAAGAGTGGCTACTTGCTCATGGGCTCGGGAGACCCTTCACTCACAGTAGCTGGTATTGAACATGAACACCACTTATGTTATTTGACAATGGTCTGAATTTAATTAGAAAGAAATTTATAAAATCAAATCATGTTTCAGCTGCCAGACTTCAAAAAATTGATATGACCAACTCGTTGTACCTGACATTTGACTGCAAGACAAGCAAATAAAGGGGCCTCAAGGGCATCTTAAAAAGAGGTTCCTAACACTTCATGATTTGGACTTTACTTTGGAGTCAAGCTTCCTGTCTATGAAAGGGCTGTTCTAGCCCTGGGTCCTTCTTCAAGGAAAGTTACCCTGCCTGAGGGTACACCAGCTACCACAGTCTCCCCTATCCTTGGGACTTTCTTCTAATCACTCACTCACACCCAGTCTATCACATGTGGGGCCTTCCCTTCAATGTAGATGCTAGAGGCTCATCTCTCATTGTTTCCTTATTCCTAAAACACGCTTAAAGGTGGGTGGGCTAATGATTGTCTCAACTGCTAGATCTTGAATGGGGAGAGAAAAGTTTAAAATTCTTGTAACTAGAATATTCTTAAAGCCAGTTCTTTCTGTTAAGTATAGATTTGCCAGTAATTCATTTCTGAGCAACGCAGTCTAAAAAAAAAAAAACATGATAATTCTCACTTTTAAAATAATAACATCACTTGGGAACTTTTTAAAATTAAGATATCATTGATATACAGTCTTATGAAGGTTTCACAAGAAAAACAATGTGGTTATTACATTCACCTGTATCATCAAGTCCCTCTCTACACCCCATTGCAGTCACCGTCCATCAGTGTAGTAAGATGCCACAGGGTCCCTCTTTGTCTTCTATGATAAGCTACACTGTCCTCCACATGACCCCACACACACCATGTGCACCAATCATGATACCCCACACTCCCCTTCTCCCTCCCTCCCCACTTGCCCTCCCCCTCTGGTAACCACTAGTTCCCTCTTGGAGTCTGTGAGTCTGCTGCTGTTTTGTTCCTTTAGTTTGCTTCATTCTTATACACCACAAATGAGGGAAATCATTTGGCACTTGTCTTTCGCCACCTGACTTATTTGACTGAGCATAATACCCTCCAGTTCCATCCATATTGTTGCAAATGGTAGGATTTGTTTCTTTCTTATGGCTGAATAGTATTCCATTGTATATATGTACTATCTCTTTTTTATCCACTCATCTACTGATGGACACTTAGGTTGCTTCCATTTCTTGGCTATTGTAAATTGTGCTGAGATAAACATAGGGGTGCATATGTCTTTCTGAATCTGGGATCTTGTTTTCTTTGGGTAAATTCTGAGGAGTGGAATTTCTGGGTCAAATGGTATTTCTAATTTTAGTTTTTTGAGGAACCTCCATATTGCTTTCCACAATGGTTGAACTAGCTTACATTCCCACCAGCAGTGTAGGAGGGTTCCCCTTTCTACACATCCTCACCAGCATTTGTTGTTCCTAGTCTTTTCTATGTTGGCCATCCTAACTGGTGTGAGGTGATATCTCATTGTGGCTTTAATTTGCATTTCCCGGATAATTAGTGATGTGGAGCATCTTTTCATGTGCCTGTTGGCCATCTGAATTTCTTCTTTGGAGAAGTGTCTGTTCAGATACTCTGCCCATTTTTTAATAGGGTTATTTGCTTTTTGGGTGTTGAGAGGCATGTGAGTTTTTTATATGTTTTGGATGTTAATCCCTTGTCGGATATGTCATTTACATTTATATTATTTCATACTATAAGATGTGTTTTTGTTCTGCTGATGGTGTCCTTTGCTGTACAGAAGCTTTTTAGCATGATACAGTCCCATTTGTGTATTTTTTATTTTGTTTCCCTTGACCAGGGAGATGCATCAGGAAAAAATTGCTCATGTTTATATTCAAGAGATTTTTGCCTATGTTTTCTTCACTTGGGAAATTTTTATATTGTTCTGATGTATTCATGAATAGGTACTGGCTAAGTATGAAAGAGTAGAAAAGTTCTTTCTTTTTCTTCAGAAATCAGAAACAATATATGCAGTGATAAAGATTTGCTGTTAAACAGTTTGCCTGTGGAAGCTACAAGAAGTTTGAAACAGGTGATGAAGTGTCATAGAATATATAGAGCCACGAGAAAACACAGAGGGAAGATAAGGGCCAAATGATAAAAAAAAAAGAAAAAATCGTTTTTTTATGTTAAGAAGTTTAGATTTTATTCTAAAGTTTATAAAAGCTACTGAAAGATTTTACACAATGATCAAACTTTGAATTTTAGAAAGAGTAATCTGACAGCCATGAGAACGGTGGGCTTGGAGAGCATCACATTGGAGACAGAAAGACAAGTGTGACTTGGGGAAGTTAATGTCTCTGAGCCTAGTTTCCACATCTATGAAATGGAGAGTAATAGACCCTATTTCATTTGTAGCATAATTTAGCTGACATATGTATGTCTTAGATTTGAGAAGCACCCAATCAAAGGTTGTTACTATAAAGCTATTTGGCAGAGGGGTGAGATGGGGTTTGGGAGTGGCAGGAAAGAAGGGAAAGGATTTATTTATTCATTTAAGAAATAGTTCTTGAGGTTCCTCAGAAAACTAAAAGCAGAAATACCATTTGACCCAGGAATTCCACTCCTCGGAATTTACCCAAAGAAAACAAGATACCAGATTCAAAAAGACATACGCACCCTTATGTTTATTGCAGCACTATTTACAATAGCCCAGAAATGGAAGCAACCTAAGTGTCCATCAGTAGATGAATGGATAAAGAAGAGGTGGTACATATACACAATGGAATACTATTCAGCCATAAGGAGAAAACAAATCCTACCATATGCAACAACATGGATGGAGCTAGAGGGTATTATGCTCAGTGAAATAAGCCAGGAGGAGAAAGACAAGTGCCAAATGATTTCCCTCATTTGTGGAGTATAACAACAAAGCAAAACTGAAGGAACAAAACAGCAGCAGACTCACAGACTCCAAGAAGGGACTAACTGTTACCATAGGGGAGGGATGGGAGAGGGTGGTTGGGAGGGAGGGAGAAGGGGATTGAGGGGTATTATGATTGGTGTGCATGGTGTGTGTGGGGTCATGGGGAAGAGAGTGCGGGTCAGAGAAGACAAACAGGGACTCTGTGGCATCTTACTACACTAATGGATAGTGACTGCAATGGGGTATAGGGGGGACTTGATAATTTGGGTGAATGTAGTAACTACAATGTTGCCTTTGCGAAACCTTCATAAGATTGTATATCAATGATACCTTAATAGAAAAAAAAAATGAGACCCACCTAAAAAAAAAAAAGAAAAATAGCTCTTGAACATAGTGAGGGGTCATGAGGTATACTTAAGGTCTGGTAGATAAATCCTCAATGTGTTCTTTGTGTTTTGTATCCTATCCCAAAGCTACCAAGCTACCAAAAGCAAAGGAGCAGTTGCATCAAAAAAAGCATCCGATTAATATTTTGAAGGTTTTTTCCATTACATAGTTAAAAATTAAGAGAAAAACTCATTAAAAATCATCCCTTCATTAATAAACTCCTTTAATGCCATGTCCTTTGTCAACCCCTTCTGTCAGTGATTTCTTTACACTATCTATAAAAATTTATTTCTCTTTTGTGAGTGAAAATCAAAGATAAGCACTTGCACAATGGGTGGAAACTTTGAAACACAAACTGGTTATTTCTTACACTGATTTGGTAGCTGAACAATAAAAGTGAAATGTACCCTTTAGATGAAAATGTGCTCTGCATCTTATGTAAACAGTTTAATATTGGGTCCTTATTTTTTTCTTAATCCACAAGGTAAACAGATTTTTTTTATGCCATAGATTTTATAGACCTTTTTCCTATAAAACTTTGGTTCTAAATAACTAGAATCCAGAACTGAATAAAAGGATTTTACGACGTTGTATATTGTTGCATTTTTAAAGCATACCTCCAGAAAGCTAAGTTTGTATTTGTATGAGATAAAATGAAATAAGCCTACAAGATTATTATATATTTATAGAAAGGGAAGAAAGGATGCAAACTCCACAGTCCAAGAAGGTAGAACAGTGAAAAAGGGGCCTCTAACAGGTCAAGAGGCTTTTTATGCCCAGGGTTTTCAGCGGGCCCTCTGAGGGGAGGGATCAGGGGAAGGTGGGCTTGTGGCTTGCTGACGTGTCCTCTGGAGAAGGCTTGTAGCCCAGATAAGACGACACCTAGGTCTCTGAGATGGTGGGGGGGCTTATCAAAACTCAGTATTGAGGTCTGGATTCTATCACTTATTATGTAAACTTTCCCTGAGGATATTTATAAATTCACAAAGGAACAACACAGGAATATCTTTGCTGACTTCTTCATATTAGATATTAAACAAGGCAGTTGAATCTTTCTTGATACTTGAATATCCTAAGAAAGATATACTTTTTTTTTTTCGTCCAGTGAGGTTTTTAATTTAATTAGGTGAAACGTAAGTCTACGCACCCCAAATATTCCTCTTGTACTTTTAAAAACAGTCATTGCTATCAAAATAATCTATATGGCCTCCCAGTTTTCATTCTTCTAATAATTTCCCTTTTGTTCCTCTTTTTTCTAATAAAATAATTGCTTGTAGAGTCTATCACTTCATCCCCAGGGCTCTCATTATCTCATTTGTCAAAAACTCATAATGCTGGATGGAATGATTTGGTAAAGAAAAACCACACGACATCAAAACAGAAGTCAGTTCATCATCTTCCTATACCAACTATAGGAGATCTATTCTTGAGTAGTAATTCACAACACAGAACAGTAAGCAATTTTAAATAATTACATTTGAGTGGTATTGTTATTTATTAGACATTCTCCAGAGAAGCAACAATTGCTAATACATATGAGCTAATAATAATTGTTTATGCAATTTTGAGGTGCTTCAAACAGAACTTAGATAAATAAAAACTTCAGAAAAATATAATGATAAACCCCTTCTGGGGAAAAGTGTGCAACCACTTTGAGTTGTCAAAAAGAAGGTGGAAAAGAGGTAAGGAGAATTTGAGAATACAATCTTAAGATAAAAATACACAACCTTAACTTATCCCTGTGTCTTAAGTGCCCGTCTCAGAAACTTTAATGAGGATTAATTTTACTTTTGTTCAAAAAGGTACTTTAAAACATATTTTTTAATATTCAGAAATATCTTAATCATTCCTAGTGTTTCTTACAAAGAATTAACTCAAGAAAACAATCTGTATAGGCCTTCCATTATTTTTATACTTTACTACTATTCAAAGTAGAGATGCCAACTCTTCATAATATGTAGTGTAAGGTTCTGGTCATCTTAATATGCTTGTGTTACTGTTCTCACAAATAATATAGATAACAGACTGGCCAAAACTGACTAATTCCAAAACTTGGAAGAGAAATGGACCCAAACTTCACCCCCAAATTCATTACCATAGTAAAGTCATGCCCCTCCATCACTAGCATAGTAGAAACCATACCTCTCCAGGCCATGACAGTTCTGATGGGTACCAAATACAGTCAAAGATCCCTCCGCCCCATGACGGGGGCCTGAGCTCTGAGGACTCCGCCTGTTCCCTTTGAAGCCTAACCCCACCTAGTGATCATTCATCTCCCTTTGTATAAAAAAGGCTCCCTGTTGTTCCCTCAGGTCCACCCCCTCTAGGTCTGCCTGTGGCCCAACACTTGGGCATGTACTCTTGTTTTCTTCTATAATCTTGTTTTCCAAATAAACTCGTAATGCTCAACTACTTTTGCATCCATTCTTGAATTCTTTTTTGAAACAAGACCGTAGACCCACCTCCAGTAACACTGTGTGTAAGTAAAATTTTAAAAGCAGTTTTTAAATGTGTCCCAATTTAAATCTGGTCTAGTTTTCAATTTCAGTTTGATAGTTTTGAAATTGTACCTTTAAGTTACATCAGGGTAATATATGTGTAGTGAGTTGAATGGTGGCTCCCAAAAAGAAATGTCCAGCTCCTAATTCCTGGGACCTGTGAATGTGACATAATTTGGAAAAAAGATCTTTGCAGATGCAATCAAGGATCGTCATTGGATTAAAATGGTGACAGATTACTTGGATTTTTTTTTTCCGGGTGAGCTTTAGATCCAGTGACAAGACTCCTCATAAGAGACACAGAAGAGAAGACAGTCACAGAGCAGAAGGCCCTGTGAAGGCGGAGGCAGAGATTAAAGTAATGGGACCCCAGGGCAATGAAAGCTGACAGCCACCTGGAGTTGGGAGAACCGAGGAATAGAATCTAGAACTAGAGCCTCAGGCAGGGGAACAGCCCTGCCAACACCTTGATATTGGGCTTGTAGCCTCCAAATCTGTGAGAGAACAAGTACCTGCTGTTTTGAGCCAACGGTTTGTGGTAGTCTGTTACAGCCGCCAGAGGAAGCTAATACTATATATCTATCTATCCCAAATCTTGCTTTCAAAGGACCACAGCCTAATCTTGCCTTTCCATTGGTGCCTCCTCGCTTCAGAGTGGTGATGTAGAAAGTCAAGCCATCACTAACTTGTCATTAAAATACAGTGCCCAGGCAATACATTTTTTTTAACATGCTTTTCATTGAGTATTTTATGACCTTTTTGTAGCAGTAAAATACAGCTTTTCAATACAATGGCTTTCTTAGAATTTAAATGTTAACACCTTTCAAGTTAAGCACCATTTTCCCAGGGAAGTGTCATCATGTATAATGGGGAAGTGTCTACAGTAAATTCTATAGAAACTTGCAGGTTTCTCCTAGAGCCCATATCTTTGGTCATTTTGACTTTTCATTTCTTTATTCATTCAGCAAGTGTGTAATGAGGGCCCCCATGTTTGGGGCACTATGCTGAGTTCCAGGGGAGAGGGCCGTCAACCAAACCCATGAGCCTGCGGTCCTCACAGGGTGTACACCCGTGGACATTATCCGGGTGAATACACAGACAGCACCGTTTGGGAACTGTGATCCGTGCTGTCACAGATGGGAACGGGGCATTCTGGAAAGTGAAACTGGGGCAGGGTGATGCCTGATTTAGTCTGAAGAGTCAGAAAAGTGACATTAGGCTGAGAGCTAAAGAACGAGTAGGATTTTTTTTTTCTTGTTTGCTTGTTTTCCAGAGAAAGAATGGGGGAAGATCATTCCAGACAGAAATAAAGTAGAAAGTTCTGTTGAGGGGCTTGGAGCTGTTTTAAATCTTAATTTACCCCTGAGACATAAAGACGCGTGAAACATCATGGTTTTGTCTGTGCAAATGTGAGACTATCTATAAATTAGTTCGTGAATAAATTCTGCAGGTGTTAAAAAATGGATTCTTTGGCATGCAAATAAACTCAGCCTCTTCAATCATTATCTATGACAGAAGGAAATTATCTGGAGATGCTGGTTCTTTCAAGGATGATAAAAGCACTGTATCAATATTTTTTCAGCCACTGGAACTGGCACAATTTTTTTTATTGAAAATTACTTTGTCAAACACATGAAATGCTCTGAGTCATAGGTCCCCTCTGGGTTAACATAGGAGATCCTTTTTTAAAATTTCAGCTTTACTGAGGTAAAATTGACAAAATTGTAAGATGTGTAAAGTTATATTGTGGTGATTTGATATATGTATATATTCAAATATGCCTATATAATATGTACATTATAATATGTAATTATGTATGTATATATAATATGTATATACATATATGTAAAGGATTTTCCCATCTAGTTAATTAACATATCCATCACGACATATTTATCTTTTTTTTGGTGGGAATATTTAAGTTCTACTCTCAGCAAATTTCAATTATACAACACAATTATTAACTCTAGTCACGACATTTACATTAGATCCTTAGATTTTATCATTAAAAAGACAAGTGATAACCAGTGTTGGTAAGGATGTGGAGAAAAGGGATACCTCGTGCCCTATTGGTGGGGATGTTAATTGGGGCAGCCACTACGGAAAACAGTATTGAAGTTGGCACCAAAATTGAAAATGGAACTATGACACGATCCAGTAATTCTACCCTTGGGTATTTATCCAAATGAAATGAAAACAGGATATCAAAGAGATGGCTGCACTCTCATGTTCACGGCAGCATTCGTCACAACAGCCAAGGTATGGAAAGAACCTAGGTGTCTGCCAGTGAATGAAAGGACAAAAATGTGTTTATATTTATATTTATATTTATACTGAATATCATTTGGCTATGAGAAAGAAGGAAATCTTGCCGTTTGTGACACATGGATGGGCCTTGAGGGCATTAAGCTAAGTGATATAAGCCAAAGAAAGACAAATTCTGCATGGCATCACTAAAATAATGGAATTTAAAAAAAAAGTCAAACACATAGAAACAGAGAGTAGGAAGGCAGTTACCAGGGGCTGGGGGTGGGGGAAATAGGAGAGGTTGGTAAAAGAGTACCAACTTTCAGCTATATTTGAGAGATCCTTAAAGATGCCTTAGAACTTGTGGGTAATCAGAACCGAGAAAACAAGTTTCCTATTTATATTTTCCTTGTTAATTTCATCTAAAATCTCACCCGAAACCCCTTGCCCTTTCCACCCTATTGTGCTGACACTTAAATTACACCCTAAAGCTGGGATAGGAACCACTCAGTTCTATCCTATGAAACAAACGGTTGCATTGGTCCCAAATAGTCAAGACCTAGTGACCTTGTGGAGGTCAACCTAATACAGAGCGATGCTAAAATCACCACTGCTTCACACGTGGACAAGTCAGCCTCACTGCTGCCCTGGACTGTGGACAATCTACCTTTGATTTAGCAATTGATAATTCTCTTATTGTTTTATTTCTTTCCCCTGAAATGAAGGTGGTGCATGGATGTGGCAGGTAGGGTTGGGAGTTCACAGTCTGACTGAAGAAGCAGACAGCCAAAACTTAGGAGATAGTTTAGCAGGAATAGTTCTCCATTCCTGTCACAGCTAAGCAGGTCAGACAGCCTCTGTGACTTCTCCCTGAGTCTTCTGGTACATTCCGTTCACTCTGGTTCCTGATAATTCTTTGGAAGCACAATTAGAACTTTTCTTATTACTGGTGCTCTTTGGAAACTCTGCCATAACTACTGCCTTCATCAGAACAAGTGTAACTGGATTTTTCTGAAGGTCACCAGAAATTGAGAGAATAAATTCCCATCTGCATTTCATCCAAAAGCACCATTTTATTTTCAATAATAACTGAGGGTTAACACTGCAGGAATTTGGGCACCATATCTCTGTTACTGTATCACTCTATCTGCCTCAGACCCAAGCAATCACCAAGTCTATGTGTGTTAGTGTTAGAATCAACCCCAAGCTTTTCAAGGCCTCTCAAAACCTTCCAGAGATGGTCCACAGAGCACAATAAAGGATTCTCCTTGTCAGATCATAAGAATCACCCAGGACCTCGACCTGGTGGCTCATGTGACCTCCCTGGAGATCGTGACACCTAAGTGATGGGTGTGTGGAGAGCAGCCCAGAATACAGAGAACAGAACAGTGTCCCAGGTCATATACTTAGGCAAATGTGAGAAACTTCTGACATGCTGCAGTTTTCAACTCTGTAACTCTAAAGAAAATAAGAGGCTCTCTTCCATCATTATGGTGAAATAGCTCAAAAAAATACCAAAATAGATTTAACATTTTTCACAGAAACTAATTAAAGAGACATCTTGAGTATTTGAGGGAGGAGGGGAGTAGGATCATTAAAAGAGAAATTTTGAAGGGAAGAGATTTATATAAAATTTGCATTCATAGACCATAAATACCCCAGTTCTGTGTGACAACTTAGGAAGTACACACCCACAGACACACACAAACACATGAGCGCACACCCCTACCTCCATTATGCTGCCTATAACCTAAATCCTGTAGGGCTGCTATTAGGGATGGTATAAATAAATTGGAAACTTTTTCAACAAGGAAACTTTAGCTGAGAATTTTAGCTAAAATTGGGAGGTGGTATTAACTATGTTTCATACACTACTTTTAGCTGGTGATGGTAAATGCTGATTGTATCCAAAGGGCCTAAAGCCTCTGAATATAATGATCAGAATCTGTGTTGCTAGGTTTTGCTTCCCTCCACTTCTATGTTTTGAGGACTCTTTTTGGATACATCCTCCTATTACTCTTAACGAGCGGCTGTGAAGCAGCTGTCTTCCTTGTCCTGCCTATAGGAGCTGATAGTGCCCTAAATTCTATGCCAAAAATGCTCTGAAGACAGAGTCTGTGCCTTTAATGAAGGGAGAAAGGAGAAACACAGAGGCCAGTTGTTCTGAGAGCTTTCTCCTGGAGCCCTTCACAAAGGCAGCCATTCGCTTTGTCACATTAACACAGACCCTGTGGTCAACAGTCTGGCTGGCTTGTCTGTCTCAAGAAGCAGTTGAGAAAAGATAAAAGTTGTTAATAGAAATTGTTCTCAAAAAAGCGAATAACCCAATTAAAAAAATTGGTGGAGGGTATGAACAGACACTTCTCTAAAGAAAAAATTCTGATGGCCAACAGGCACATGAACAGATGCTCCACATAGCTAATTATCAGGGAAATGCAAAGTAAAACCACAATGAGATATCACCTCACACCAGTTAGGATGGTTGCCATCCAAAAGACAAACAACAACAAATGTTCGCAAGGATGTGGAGAAAGGGGAACCCTCCTACACTGCTGGTGGGAATGCAAATTAGTTCAAACATTGTGGAAAGCAGTATGGAGGTTCCTCAAAAAACTAAAAGTATAAATACTGTTTGACCTGGGAATTCCACTCCTAGGAAGTTACCCAAAGAAAACAAGTTCTCAGATTCAAAAAGACATATGCACCCCAATGTTTATCGCAGCACTATTTACAATAGCCAAGAAATGGAAGCCGCCTAAGTGTCCATCAGTAGATGAATGGATAAAGAAGAGGTGGTACATATACACAATGGAATACTATTCAGCCATAAAATGGGAGATTTTAACTGGCTCACTGAGTTTAGGTGATAATATGGAGTAGGTGTCCTTCCCTTATAGATAAATGAATATAACAGAACAAATATGCTGATATCAGTTTTAGGTTTCAGGCTTCAGGGTGAAGCAACATCACTCCAAGAGGGTATTATTCCTAGAGACTCTGTAATTTGCACACTCTCACGCTTCTTCTTTTCTCTGTCTTCCCTAGGGACCTAGGTAGAAAATGGAGCCGTATGCAAAGGGCTGGAGAAGGTTGAAGCTAAGAGCCTAGTAAGACCCAACTGGTCAGGCAAAGTACTGGCATGGAGAACAGCCTCTGGAGTGGGTTAATCAAAGAACAGGTTGACAGGGGCACGAGTTCATAAGCAGGTCCCAAACTAGAAGGTCCATTCATAGGAAATGTTCAGCAAGTAAGAGAGACATAACACAGGTGGAGAGCGTAGAATCTACGGAGTCTTAGCAAGAGGCAATAGATAAAGGCGTTGGAAGGCCCGTAGTTGGCATGGTTTCCAGGCACAAGGAATCAACATTCATTGGCAGGAAATCCAGATAAATACAGTCACTAGGCAACAAGGTTGGAATTCTATCTCAAAGGAGCAAGGCAAGAGATCAGTTACTAGGAAACCAGTGTACCTAACTCAGAGAGCTACCGGCTTTCTTTAATGAAACATCAGAGATTATATACTCTACCTGCATTTCTATGCTGTATGGCCAAGGAAGATGTTTAATCCATCATCCTTGACATGAAAAGAAAAATGTCAAACTATAAGGGTTCCCACACAAAAAAATCCATTGAGAAAACAAAACTCAGTTTATTGGCTTTCCTTGGTTAGCTAATTATTTGAGTCAAATATGTATTCAGTATACATTGTGAACTTTCAGTGTTAAGAAATGCAATCCTTCTTCATGAACACATCTCCCTGGGCAAGGGAAACAAAAGCAAAAGTGAACAAGTGGGACTATATCAAACTAAAAAGCTTCTGTACAGCAAAGAACACCATCAATAGAACAAAAAGACATCCTACAGTATGGGAGAATATATTCATAAATGCCGTATCCGATAAGGGGTTGGCATCCAACCCCTTTATGTGTGTGACATAAAGAGCTCACACACCTCAACAAACAAAAAGCAAATAAGCCAATTAAAATGGGCAGAGGAGGTGAACAGACACTTCTCCAAAGAAGAAATTCAGATGGCCAACAGGCACATGAAAAGATGCTCCACATCACTAATCATCAGAGAAATGCTGATTAAAACCACAATGAGATATCACTTCACACCAGTTAGGATGGCCACCATCCAAAAGACAAACAACAACAAATGTTGGCGAGGATGTGGAGAAAGGGGAACCCTCAGACACTGCTGGTGGAAATGTAAATTAGTTCAACCATTGTGGAAAGCAGTATGGAGATTCCTCAAAAAACTCAAAATAGAAATACCATTTGATCCAAGAATTCCACTCCTAGGAATTTACCCTAAGAATGCAGCAGCCCAGTTTGAAAAAGACAGATGCACCCCTATGTTTATCACAGCACTATTTACAATAGCCAAGAAATGGAAGCAACCTAAGTGTCCATCAGTAGATGAATGGATTAAGAAGATGTGGTACATATACACAATGGAATATTATTCAGCCATAAGAAGAAAACAAATCCTTCCATTTGCAACAACATGGATGGAGCTAGAGGGTATTATGCTCAGCGAAATAAGCCAGGCAGAGAAAGACAAGTATCAAATGATTTCGCTCGTCTGTGGAGTATAAGAACAAAGAAAAAACTGAAGGAACAAAACAGCAGCAGACTCACAGAACCCAAGAATGGACTAACAGTTACCAAAGGGAAAGGAACTGGGGAAGATGGGTGGGAAGGGAAGAATAAGGGAGAAAAAGGGGTATTACGATTAGCACATATAATGTGGGTGGGGGGAATACGAGGAAGGCAGTATAACACAGAGAAGACAAGTAGTGATTCTATAGCATCTTACTACACTGATGGACAGTGACTTTAATGGATTATGTGGTGGGGACTTGATAATAGGTGGAGTCTAGTAACCATAATGTTGCTCATGTAATTGTACGTTAATAGTAGCAAAAAAAAAAAACTCCATAGAGAATATAATATCAAACCTGTCAAAAACAAGTATATTGTATATGCACATATATATATACAAATAAAGGTGTGTATTTCACGTTATGTGTATGCACATGTGTGTATGTGACTGGAAGAAAAATAACCAAACAGTGGTTATCTCTGTGGGATAATTCACACATTTTATTTTCTTTCTTAGACTTCTCTATATTTTGCAGATAAATATAATTTACTTTTAAAATTAGGGAAAACTATAAATATTTTTAAAGAAAGCACAGTCATTAGAGAAAAAGGGACTTTATTTTTACCTAAAACCTTGCTTTGTAAATAAATTCTTACCTCACTATGATAAAAAGAGAAAAGAAATACAATCCTTTATTCCTGAGCAGCAGTTATTCATTATGGAAACAGCCCCTACTCTGATTGGCTGTCATGCCTTATCTGCTGAGACACAGAGCCCAACATCACACAATTTTGATATGGGGTCTGTGTAATCAGTCCTCCTAGTTGTCAAAGCCAAAGCCCCAGAGATTTATTCCTGCAATCTAAGAGGAAATATGAAAGTCCTACAGCACATGATTGAATATTTTAAAGTTCCTTTTGGATTTTTTTCACACATGCTTCTTGGCCAACCGGAAATCATTTTCAGGTTATAAATACAAAACTAAGAGCAAAAATCAATAATGGAATACATTAAAAGTAGTTCATTGTAAAACCATAGTAGAGGTGTTCAGTATATATATAACTTAGAAAGCAAGGAATTCCCATTTTTATCTTGTATATGTTATTTAATTAATTGCTGTCTACAAAAAATTCCCAGCCCTAGTTTTGGCCAGTGAGTTTAAACTCATTCATAGTCTTTAATTGCTAAATATTTTAACCCCACAGTGTATATATAATACTAGAGAGAATAGAGAAATATTGGTTATAATAAATGTTATCACTTTGAGGGTTCTTCTCCATTTCACTCTATACCAGTAGTTCTCAAACTGTGGTCCCTGAACCAGGAGAATCAGTGTCCACTGGGAACTTACTAGAAATACAAATTGGGGGGGTCCAGATCCAGACCTACAGAACCAGAAACTCTGGGGATTGGACTAAGCAATAGGTTTAACAAGCATTCCAGGTGATTCTGATGAATGCTAAGCTTGGGAACCAGCCCTCTGCACCATGTGGTGACTTCTAAATCTACATCTGTTTCCAAATGCCAGATGAGCAGAGACAGACTGCACAACCCAAATAACATCACAAATCAAGTTTATCCTCTTCTTGCCAAAAATGGCTCCCTTTGTCTGCATTTTCTACCTTAGTTAAGGTCTGCTCAATTACCCAGTTTATTAGTTATCTATTGCTATATAACAAATTCCCCAACCTTAGCAGGTTAGAACAGCAAACAGTTATTGCCTCATACAGTTTCTGAGGGTCAGGATTCTGGGAATGGCTCAGCTGGTTCAAGCTCGGGATCCCTCGTGAGGTTGTGGTCAAGATGGCCACTGAGGCCACGGTCATTCGAAGGCTTCTTTGGGCTGGAGAACTGACTTCCAAGTTCACTCACTTGGCTATTGATAAGAGGCCTCACATCCTTACCACATGCGCCTCTCCATAGCACTGCTTATTGGAAGGCAGTTGCTTCCCCCAGAGCAAATATCTGAGAGCAAGCAGCTAAAATATAAGCCACAGTGACTTCATAACCTAACTGGAAGGCACACACCATCACTTCTGCCATTTTCTATCGGCCAAAGCGACTAACGCTGGTACAGTGCGGTGGGGGCTGCACAGCTTGGGAATTTCGGGAAGTCTGGATCATTGGGGATCATCTTGGAGACTGGATACCAGGCCCAGATAAGAAATACCAGGACATTTTCAACTCTCTTACTCTCATTGTCATATGCAACCCATAGCAAAAACTCCTCAGTTATACACTCAATATTTCCCATCTGTCCTCTTCTTTGTAGTCCAACTACCCCTGTCATATTTACCCTTTCTCACTGCCCTGCCCCTGGTCTCTTTAGACATTCCATCTCACATCTGAGTGACATTCCGAAAATGCAAGTCAGATCTCTTCAAAACCATCAAGACTTCTCTGTTGCCAATGGAATAAAGTATAAGATCCTTCACATGGTATGTACAGCCCCCTTTATGCTAAGTACAGTTCAACCTCCAAGGTCCATTTCCGCTCTTCCTCTTCATCTCTCTCCCTCCTGCCATGACTGCATAGTCCTCTCAACTTCTGTTCTTGACAGAGCTCTATTATTCTATTCACCTAGACATCCTCCTTCTCCAAGACCCAGTCCAGATGCTGTTTCTTGATACCACAGTCAGAATGCATTGGTCTCACATTGTTTTTCATGCAAAACCTTCATAAGAGTGTGTATCAATGATACCTTAATAATAAAAAAAAAGAATGTATTGGTCTCTTCCAGGATATCTTACTATACCTCCAGTACAGAATTAGTTGTGATTGTAATTAGTTAAGATGCTCTATTTCACAAATAGATTTTAATCCCCCCAGGGTTAGGAGTTTTATTTTAGTCATCTTTGTAATAATCAATAAAACGCAACAACTATCAGTGTTTACTGAATTATAACATTTGATTTCAACAGACCCTTGCATATGGGAGTTGATTCACTCTATTTTCAACAATATGAAGGGAAGATATTAATTATGAGTTTGAAATAATCACTATTCCTCTAAAGAGTAATCCTTCCTATAAGCTTCCAGTTGGAAAAACAGCCTATCATACCTAGGCTACTAAGCTATACATTCATGGAAAGAATTTTCCTATGGACGGATGGGACAATATCCTTTCATACAACGTGGAACCTAGAGATGTGTATGGAGATAGCAGTGGAGAGTGGCATATAAACATGCAAGGAGGGTGATGGGAGTCCCTAAAGGGTTTTTCAAGTGGAGGCCCTGATCAGATTTTCATCTGAGGGAATAAACTCTGGAAGAACCAGTTGTAGACTGCCTCAAGAGACTAGTCATGAAGATAGTATAAGAATCAAGCCATGGGATGATGGTGGTAGAGTTGTCTATGGTGATGGCAGAAGAGATATGGACAGAAGGGAGTTGCCTAAGGGGTAAAACTGGCCAGACTTACTGATTGATTGATTGTGAAGGGGGGGAGGAGAAGGTCTAGAATGACTAGAATGATGTTCAGGTGAGGGGTCTCTGCCTGTGAGTCTGACCCTATGTAGCAGCAGTCAGTGGGAAAAACACCTCAGAGCATTAACCTCACCCAACATGGTATCAGAATCATTGTCACATCTGGAGGACAGCTCATCCCGGAGCTAGTAGGAAACTACATTGACCTTTCTCACAAATGAATAGGCTTCAAATGACATTCTTACACCAACTGACTAAAGAGAAAGCTATTAAGCTGTCAGGCAAGAGCTCTCCATGGTTTTTATGAATTACCGTGATTCATCTTTTCAGGGGAAGGATCTGAGCAAGACGCGTTTTCTGCAGCTTCTCAGGAGTTCTTGAAGGGTCACACGCTAGAGCATTACAGCAAGAAGAACGTTTCATAATAACAGCATCAAAGATTTGATTGAACATCTAAACACAAAGTGTGTATTCTTAATATCTTATCAAGCATGTAATGTGGTTTTAATAAATCAACTTAATTTTTCTGCCTTTTATTATGAATGTCCTTTTCATGTGGGCTTAGGGATTATAGAGATACAGAGTATAGCTACATATACACAAAATCTTTCTAACTAAACACAGTCATTTGACACCAGTTACACTTGCTTAACGTGTTATTTAGGAAATGGAGTACTTATATTACAAATTACATTTGAGAACTCGCGGGGAAATGGCCATAAAAGATAACACTTCTTGCACGGCTTTTCTAAATATTTGTATTTGAATACTTGCTCTTCAAAGATAGAGCAAGTAACGTTTAGCCCACAGCAACAGATATTCTTAATTTTTCATCCCCATCATTTTTCTCTCGTTTGTATTACTGCCTGGCTTCTGGGTTGGGAATTCTGAAAGAAAACAAGTAGGAATATTGAAATGGATGTTCTTGAGAGTAGTTATTATAGATCAAGGAGCCAGTCGGAGAGGAGGCAGAAATGCACACGACGGACACGCTGCAGTGCGGGGGTCTCTGCCTGCCCGGGACGTGCATTCTCTGCCTGCGTTGTGTCGACCCCTCGGTCTGAAGATACGGGCCGAAGCCCCGAGAAGGCTTAGGAGGCCCTGTGCGGTCTGCCTCCCGCGCACCCTCCTCTCCCCCCACCCCACCACTTACTCGCCCTCTGACCATCTGACCTCCAGCCACAGAGGCTCTCAGATCAAGAAGCAGCAGAAGCTGTGGCCTCTCACCGCGTTCCGGCGTCTTCCCGGCAGCCAGGAGGGGTGCCCGCTAGAGCGCACAGCGGGCGGAACCTCACTCTGGGGACGGCCCCCGGCCGGCTCGCCCAAGGTCCCACCCCCTGGACAAAGGGCCGTCCAGGAGGGGATAAAGGCAGCTGGGAAGGACCATCCGGCTCCAAAGCCTCCCTCCCTGCTCGCAGGTTATTCCCGAGAGCGCGCCCGCTACCCAGCAGCCTGCAGATCCCTGTCTCCGGGTCTGTGTTCAGGGAACCCAACTGAAGACACAGGCCCCGATCAAGCGCGCTCTAGAGCCTTTGTCACCGCTCTTCCTTCTGCCCGGAACGTTCTTTAGCCACCCTCCCTTCCCTCTTCCCCCGTGTCTCAATTAGCCCCCTTTCTTAGCTCTGGGTTCACTTTCCCATGTCGTCCCTGAAGCCCATCTAATTCAGGTCCTGCTGCTACATACTTTCATGGAAACCGGTTCCTTTCATTCAGAAGACTTCCACTTGCAATTATTCAGGCATTAATTTGCATGTCTGATTCACATCTATCTCAGCTACTCCATAGTAAACTCCAGGAGAGCAGGATTTCTTCCTGTTCTTGTTTACCACTGGCATTCCAGCAGAGAGCACTGAATTTGGCTCAGATTTGGAATGCAATGAATATACACAATTAATTAATTTAATTAATTAATGATTTGGTGAATTAATGTCCTTTGCCATCAGAGTTCTTATTTTGAATCACCGTCCTGATAAAGAGAGTCACCCTCTCTGGTGAATCTCTTCACTATGAGGTTAAAGGGCAGACGGGAGATTAACTATTAACTGATCATCAGAGGCTCCCTTAGGGATTATGTTTTTACCTATTATGTCAAATGCTAATCTTAGAAAAAGGTTGAGGCTGAAAACAAGGGCAGACGTATACCTCCTCAACCACTCTGTTTAATGGTAGGAAATTCGAATGGTTAATGTACAATAATAAGAAAATAGTTTGGGGTTTAAATTTCATCACAGTCTTTTAAAGATTTTTGTAATGAAATCTTGGGAAATTGTCTAAAATAAGGAGGACAAATGCTCTCTTTGTTTCTATTTTCAGAGGCTTTGTTCTAGAAATTATTTTTAGTGTTGGTAAATTATGCTAATCGAAATAACTAAGCTGAAGAGTAGTATATTTGGAACCAAAAGAACATATTTTGCTGATGTATTTTGATTTTCCAAGTAGATTTAAAATTAGATTTATGGTTTTTTAAGTATTTTCTGATTATTCGGCCGAAAGGCACCCTAGAGGTCAAGCTGGCCAAAAAGAAACACAAGACCAACCTCCAGCCAGCACTCACGGAGCACATTCTCTGAACAAGGCGCTCACGGCCAGGTTCATGGGGGTCAGGGACAGAGTCTCTGAACTGAGTGATTCGAAAAAATGTGGTGTGGATTCTGAGAACATAACCTGACAGCCCAAAGCTAGCCCGGCACGACTATTTAAGCCTTGGGGTTTCTGGGTCCTGGCCTGGCGCTTGCAGCAGGCTGTGGTGTTCTGTTGAACATTTCATATGACACATACAGCAGTCAAGGGCTCTTTGTGACTTTGATCATGACGCAATCAAAATAACTTCTAAATGATGTCTGAACTCTGATAAAAGCAACAACACTGTCTGAACGTTGTCCAAACACTGTCACAAAAAGTATAAAACACCTCTCTATCCCAGCTGATATGAATGCTGCTTCTTTACCAATTATAGCTTGAGCCTACCTTCATGCCTCCTGTTTTGTGGGTAAGATTTATTAAAGATGATGATATTCACCCCTTTCTAACCCCCGTAAACTGAGGTGCTCCACAGTTCCCCATGGTTTGTGTTTATCCTTGTTTCAGTGAGTCAGTTTCTGATGGTCACTGATGAGGGGCCATTTAAAACTCCCAGTAGGTATAGAATTAAATTTAGAGAGATTTATAGGAATAGTTGAACAGTCTGTATTAAATATTTGACCTTGACATACATACATTTATTCCCACACCTTCACTCTTAAAGCCAAACCAATAATTCCACAATGGAGGAGCATTTGGGGCACAACAAATCGTGACTCAAGTCCTCTCTGACCAGTGGATTTACATCCCTAAGAAGGGAAATGATAAATGACAGAAAGTCAGGAAATATAGTGAATAAGCAATAGAACTATGACCTTTTAAGCAGCAATTTTCAAGACCACTAGTAAGAGCTCTGCTGAAGCCCCGGCGGGGGCCTGGGGGAGGCTGGAGCAGAGTAACTGCTGAGACACAGGGTGAGGCTGAGCGTGAGGGCGGAGGCCCAGGCATGGGTGTGACCGAGCAGAGGGTGCCTTTGCACATCTCTGAGCACCACCCTGGTTCACTGTGTGTGCCCTTACATATAAACAGCCTGTTTTCTCCTCTATTGTAGAATCTATTACTTACTTGTTTAACTTTCATCTGATTTAGTACATGGTACTAAATGGTACATGGACTTTTTTTCAGTCTACATACGTTTAAAGTCATTGTCATCCGAGTCTAAGATTTAAGTCTTAATTTTCCCCCAGGGAATTTCAGAATGATCTATGTGAAATATTGCTGGTAAAGTATTTTTAAGGAAGTAGACATCAGTGGGAAATCTGATGATGGAATCATTGCAGAAAGTGAAATCATGCCCACCTATCTTTTTTATGATAGTATATTTCATCTGAGAACATCAAAGCATTGCCACCAAGATATTCCATAGAGGCACTTCTAATTCGTAGCTCCAAATGGTAGTCATGTGTTTTTTTATTTGTATTTTTCACAAAGGCTAAGTAAAATGTTAAATAAAAACGTGTGAAACGGCAGTATACTTTGGATTAAAAGTACAGACTACAGTCACACAGACTTGGGTGTGAAACCTGGTTCTATTGTTTCTCTCTAAGATGGTCTTGGGTAAATAGCTTGGCCTTTCAAAGTCTGTTTCCTCATCCGTAAAATGAAAGTAGTGGGAGTATCTGTGTGAAGCCTGTAGAATGTTCAGCTCAGTACCTAGTCCGTAGTCAGCACTATTATTACTTTTGTGGTTGCGTTGTCAGTGACCTGTATTCAACCAAGTGCAGAAATCCTCATGCTGAAATAAAGGAATCTGAAGGCTTAAATTGCATTAGCTGTGTGGGGAAAACTATATTTTAAAATATATTGTAACAGTAGGTTTGAAGTCCAATAGAAGAGTTTAATAAATCCTAAACTTATTCAACATTTATCATGTACTTGCTAGGTACTGTGCACTGTAGCTAAGCATGTGAAGAGGTAGAGAAGAGAAGGCCGGTAAGATATGATTTAGACACAGATATTGTTCAAAATCAACAATTAAGCATGGCTGACACCAATAAGTGCTATGATCAATGTCCAGTAAATGTCACCCCTGTTTATGAGTAAGTCTGGAATACCTATGGAGGCAGTGATTTTGAAACAAGAGTGGCTTTTCCTTAGGCAAAGATGGGAATTGCAGGTCTAGAAGAGCAATCTTAGTAGACAGATTAATATAAACAGAGGAACAGAGGTGGAAAGGTGCAAAGGACATGGAGAATGGTGGGTGTAGAATGGTGGATGTGCTGGGTGTGTGGCAAATGCCTGAGAGGCTCATGGAATCTGCACCATGGAGGGCTCCTTCTGGGTCCTGCTAGAGCTCAGAGCTTGTCTTAACAGCTTGGGCTACCAACACTGTAGGCTGGGTAGCTTAAACAGGAGGAATTTATTCTCCCATTTCCAGAGGCTTGGAAGTCCAACATCAAAGTGCCAGCCAATTCAGCTCCCTAGTAAGGATCCTCTTTCTGGCTTCCAGGTGACCATCTCTCGTTATACCTTCACATGGTAGGGAGGAAGGAAGAGAGAGGTGAGTGAGGGGCAGGGGGTGAGGAGTACTCTTCCTTTCATTATAAAGACAATAATCCCATCATCAGGGCCCATCCTCATGACCTCACTTAAATCTAATTACTTCCCAAGGGCTACATTTCCTCACACCATCTCACTGGGCATTAGGGCTTCAACAAATAAATTTGGGGGGGACACAAACACTCAGTACATAACAGATCTTAAAACTACTCAAAGGACAAGCATGGGCATTTTCTGAAAAGGCAAATACAATTATTAGATAAAGTTATTAGATTGGTGCTTTAGAAGGTAAATCTATGCATAGGTGAGATGAAATGGAAAGAAATAAAGAGACCAGTTAAAATATTGCTACAGTAGTAGAGGCACCATATTTCATGAAACCTAAAATGACGTAATTGTTAGACATGCCATTTTTTAATGTGTCACTCAAGAAAACACTAAACAAAACCTCTCTTGAAATAAGATACAATGTTTTCTTGTGTAGAATTTTAGTTTTATACTGAAAGAAAGAGTGATTTGAGAGGTATTTAGGCATCAATTTTTATTTATGTCATTCTTTCTATATATAGTAAAGGAAAATATAAACAAAATACATAAATTAAGGCATTTCTAAAACTGTTTCACATTCACAGTCCGTTTCTTTTAAAGTAGTTTTTGATTCAGTCATTACTGTGCATATTATTAATGTTTAACCACATATGTACAGATGTGATTTTCAAAACACTGGTCACATTTAATATGTCACTTTTTTTAACTTAATAAACCATGGACATCTTTAAAAGTAATTAACTATAGTTGCATACCATCATTTTAATTCATTCAACAACTCTTTTAAGCATCCAGGCCTTGTGCTAGGAACTGGGAAAACATGGACACACAAGAGCAGGTGGAACCCAGCTCTCTCACGGAGCACAATCAATTCAAACAATTCCCTAATGACATACATTTTATTTCCATATTTTGTTTTCATTTTTTCTATCATAATCAATGGGATAATAAATATCCTTGCATTTAATTCAAATGGTTTTTAAGTAATAATTTCCCCCTTTGAGTTCCAGTGTTGGTATTTTGGAAACATAGAGAAATTCAAAAACATAATCCCTATTTGTAATTGGTACTTTAGATCAGCATAGTTTCCTATACTAAAGGTTGATTTATTAATTCATCTATGAAAATGTCTGTGACACTACACTCAGAGCAGAATGCTATTAGTTTTAACTATTTGAATCTACTTTAATAAATAAAGACCTTATGCAAACAGCAAAACAAGATGTGCTGTTTCCATAGAAACAGAACCTAATAGTATTAAAAAGGAATAAACCATGCTGGATCTGTTCCCTTCAGGGACGCTCATTTGCAACCAGTTCCTTGAATAAGTTGTGTATGTGCATTCTACCACCTGGAGGTAGTTAACAATGGTTTTATGCCTAATAAACACTTCACTAGGCATCTGATCATCGTGAAGGAAAAGTTGATGTAAATTGCCCTGCCTGCTAACTAGTTTGGATTTTTATTTTAAATTGAACTGTAAAAGTAAAACCTGTTTCAGCAGATTCCCAGGCAGAGTTGTTCATTTCCATGCCAAAACTGAAATAAG
This sequence comes from Phataginus tricuspis, assembly GCA_029783875.1. Classification (NCBI taxonomy): domain Eukaryota; kingdom Metazoa; phylum Chordata; class Mammalia; order Pholidota; family Manidae; genus Phataginus; species Phataginus tricuspis. The sequence continues at coordinate 17,485,229 of JAQQAC010008864.1, forward strand.
AACAATAATGTAGGTGTATGACTTCTTTTCAACTTTGAAATTTAGGGTTATAAAGCAATCTTTGAAATTTTTGGTTATAAAGCCAATATTTTTTTCTAAAAAATTAGAACCAATTTTTCTAATGGCTTAGATTATCTCAATGGAAAAAAAATATTGAGAAAACAACCTTAAACAAAATAACTCTAATAAACAAAAGTGCAAAACTCTTTTTAGAAGAATATGAAATAATTATATGACTCAGACTGTCAGTTCGTAATTACCATTCAGAAATTGAAAACCACCCATCTGAAACAGGATCTCCTTGGATCTAACTCACCTAGGGTATGATGTGTCCTACAAGGTGCCCAGCACTATGAACAGAGTTTATACTTCAATTTTTAATTGAAAATTTCTTTTTAAGGCTGTTACCTTTTCCATATACTCCAACATGTCTCATTTGTCTGGGAAACATTTCCACTTAAGGCCGGCAGTGACTTCTGATGTGTGTATTCTGCTCTGATAAGACAGAAAGAGAATATACTCCCCTTACTGTCCAATGCTGATAGGAGATCATAAAAGAATTATGACATGAAAATGATATTCGTGTTCATAATAATCATACTTCACTTAAAAAAAAATAACCTAAAGGTATGTGTCTTCCTATTTGACCTTTTCAACTATACAATGACATTAGTACTATCACTTTATAGATATGGAAACAAGACCTTGCCCAAGTCTTATATAACAAATGGAAGAGCTGGTTTTTGTTGTTGTTTGATACCCGGCACAAAAAATAATAATATGAAGAAGTCTCTGAAAGTGTCCCTTCCTTCAAAGTTGCAGTGCAGTTTATAGGTTGGACTCTGACATGAGATTTGCCTGGATTTGAATCCAGGTTTTGCCATTTACTAGTCATATAACTTCAAGTTAAATTAAATTGGTTCAAATGTTAATCTCTATGTTCCTCAGTTTCCTCATCTGTAAAACACCAGTGCCTGCCTCATGGATTGTAAAGATTATATGAGATAGTCCACGCAAAGTATTTAATCTGTTAATAGAAAGAACTCTCTAAATAGTTGCTTATAAATACATTATTTTTTAACTGTTAAAACAGTGGACTTAACTAGTCAGTGTCAAAATGGATCAATATGGGAAGAAATCAGTGTTTGGTCAGGGAAGGACTTGAGTTAGGGTGTAACAGAAGGGTTGGATTTGGGTTGGCAGAGGGGAAGGAAAAATCAAGCCCAAGAAAGGGGATCCACCTCACAGAGGCAGCAAGTGTCGGGGGCAGTGAGAACGCACAGGGTGCTGGGGAGGGGAAGACACTGGGCTGGTGCGAACAAAAGGCTCTTGCAAACAGATTATAGGAGATACGACTGGAGAGGCAAGATAGGACAAAAGAAGATTTTGGATTCTAGGGTAAGAATCTGAGATTTAATTCAATAGGCAATAGCTTCAGTAGAGAAACTTGTAAGTTCTTGAGCAGGGAAACTAGGCCTAATAGGGAACAAGGTTGGTCCTCCTGGGTGTCTTTCAAAGTCAACCAAGGGAGACTAACAAGAGTTCCTATTAAACGGCAGTCAGTGCACCAGGAGTTGTCTATACATTGTGTCATTTCATTTTAACAACAACCCAGGAGGATAAACACTGTTTGCACACATGAAGAAGTCTTGGGAGACTTAAGAAAATGTCCAAGGTCATAGGACAAATGAGTAACAGAGCCAGGACCCAAACTCAGTCCTTTGTGTCTCTAAAGCCCATGTTCCTTCTACTATCCTATTCTGGTTAAATGTTTTTGGTGGGTTTTTATTTTAACTGAATATTAAGTAAAAGAAACAATAGAAAATTCAGACAAAAACAGGCAAAGTCCTAAAAATAACATCCACATCCCTTAATGAAACTAAATACCATGGACAGAAGCCTCCGTGGGAACAATTAGAAAGCAACATTTCTCAGGAAATGGTTATTGAAATTACAGAAACTTTGTGAGAGGGTTGGATAGGAATGGTAGCTGCGATCAATCCTGGCCAGTTGAAGCAGAAAATAACTTTATTACATGGACATTAAGCCATCACAGAAATCCCAGGTGGTCCAGAAGACATCCTGGACAGGCACCCAATCACGCCTGGAGGAGTGCACACACCACCAGCACCTCAGTGGGGCCCGGATGCCAGAGGAACCACATGCCTTCACGACCACGCCGATCAGCTGGGTTTCCCTGCGCAGGAACGCCTTTTCCCACTGTGTGCGTCCAAACCCAAGCCTAGATGAGTCTGACCTGATTAGTGGAACCTAAGCCACATGCCTCTTACCCCACGCTGTAAGGGGATCTAGGTTTGGGACTTTTTTATGGCTTTTTATTTTTCATAACCTTTAGCAGGTAAAATTCATAATGTGGAAATTTCCAGAAATATAGTTTCTTGAGGCAGTCACAAATAACAAACGTGCATTCCTATCAGGCAGAGGAGTTTTGGAAAGTCAGGAATCCAGTAGTACGTGTCTAGCACTCTCCAGGGCGGAGGGTATGGCTGACGTGGGTCCTCAGTTCTGCTAGACAGGTTCAATGTTTTATTATAGAAAGGGAAGGGTGACTCACCATATTTAATGAAAATGTCTGTGAAGGCTACCCAGTTCCCTTGGGTTTGACTCATATCCACCCAAAAATCTCTTGTGACCATTAAATTTTCCAAGAAAATGTATCTACTTGGAAAAGAATGAATGAGCTTACTAATGACAATGAAGAATATTCTGGTCTCTTCTGCAGTTACATTTTATTGCGTGTGGATAAGTCCGCTCATTTGACAATGTCCAGGCACTGTACTGGGCTCCGGAGAGCCAATGACAGCCAAATCCTCTCTTTGCCCTTCAGGAGCTCACAAACTGGCGAAGAAAACAAGCATGAAAACAATTTCGGGCTGAGATGACGAATGCAGACCTGGTACAAGAGGAGGGGCAGCGAGCGGCGACACTGACTCCCGGCCCCTCCCAGGCGAGGAGAAAAGTTGTCAGGGACAGAGCCCGGGAGAAGCCTTCACAATTAACAGTCAGCCAGATGGCGAGGTGAGAGAGGAATGTGCCAGGCTGAGGAAAGGACGCTCAGTCCCCAAACATTTACTGAGCGTCTGTTACATGCGCCAAGCCCTGGGACATGATGGCATGTGGCAGACAGGTCGGGAGAGGCAGGGCATGTCTTTAGATGGCTTATTTAATCATGTGACTCAGGATGGCTTCTGCTATCTGCATTTTCTTTACAACTTTTGGCATTCAGATTTGATCTCTCTGAGGGGATAAGCATGAAAAGTGTATATATATATATATATATACACACACACATGTACAGTATATAGTATACTGTACTTAATAATAGAAGATATATCAAAGACAGGCATTTGAACAAGGTTTCTTGGAGAAGAACGGTCTTCTGGGACATCCCTTTGAGACACATGAACAGCTGTATTTGACTTCACAAAACAGTAGCGTGAACAATAATTAAGCATTGGCTATTCGCCTGTATATACGGGAGAGTAATAGGGCACAAGCAAATAGATGTGAACCCATGTCTCCTTAAGAGAGAAAGAGAGAAAAACACAGTGACAATAGTGAATCCTAAATAAGTAACTCACACATTTGGATATTTTAGCTCGTTGTTTTGTTTTTTAATTTTTTAATTGAAATGTATACAATATTATGTTGGTTTCAGATATATAACACCGTGATTTGACAATTATATACATTGCAAAATGCTCACCAAGATGTGTAGTTGCCATCTGTCAACATACGAAGATGTTGCGTTATTATTGACTATATTCTCTATGCTGTACTTTCATGCCCGTGACTAATTTATTGTATAGTTAGATGTTTGTACCTCTTTATCCCCTTCCCCTATTTCACCCTTGCCTCCCCTGCCCCTCCCCTATGGCAACCACCAGTCGGTTCTCTGTGTTTGAGTCTGTATCTTTTGTTTGTTTGTTTGTGGTTTGAGACACTGTATTTAGATGCTACCTCCTATCATGAAACATACCACCTGCCAGCTGCACTTAACTGGGGATTAGTTCCCATTTCATGACCCCTGATATTATATATGCTCTTGTCTACTACACAGAACTCAGAGAAGGTTCTTCTTGCTAGGTCTGAATTTTCATGTTAAAACCTTAAGTCTTTGGAAAGAGAAAGAGACAGAGGAGATTGGGGAGATAGAATATCAGAAACATTAAATAAAGTACAGACCCACTGTGCAATCATGACAAGGAAAGCAATTTCTATAGTTTGTAAGGTCCAGGCAGTAGGGCCTCAAATGTGAGATACTTTACACTTGAGTGGCTTGCAGATAGGTGATTCAAACTAAGGGACAAAGTTTCCAAAGTTTCCACATAAAAGAATGCTTTTGCTCACAGTCCTTGGCTATTGTTGGCTGACCGGGAGAGGGAAAAAGAGAATCAAGGGGCAAGCAGGCAAGCATGCACGGTGCTGCCCGTGGTCATGAAGGTCCGACAGGACAACATTTCCAGTCCTGTTGTTTCATCGTCACTTCACTTAGGGATGAGCCATGCTCTCACTGGAAGAACTACACAGGCTGGCTTGTAAATCCCGCTGTCCGTGCATCACTCTACAATGAGGCTCTATCATATTAAGTGGTGATATCCTTGTCCTGTGTGCTACACACTTTCCTGCGTAGGTAATTTTAGCCATGGATCCAAATCAGTTATTATCAGGGGCTTAAATACAGGCTCAGAAAAAGAGCAATTAGATAATCTTACAGTATCAGTTCTCAAAATTTCAATGTTATAACGCATAGAATGTCTAACAGTTAACTCTACAAAAAAGCTCTTGTCTTCTGAATGTAGCCAGACATTGACATAAAACAGGCTCTTAATAAATGATATATTTATAAAACAGACTTCCAGGGATCCACCAAATATCTGTTCTCTACAATCATTCACAGTAAAAGCATTATATCCAGATGCATGGAGGAACTACATTTCCCAGACCTCCTTGCAGAGAGAGAGAGAGAGAGAGAGAGAGAGAGAGAGAGAGAGAGCGAGAGAATGGCCATGTGACTGAGTTCCCACCAATAGAATCTGAGAAGAAATGATATGGGCCTCTTTTGGGCCAGGGGGTGGGCATACACTTCCAAGGTCATGTCCTCCTTCCTACCAGCTGGAATCCAAATATGTCTTGGACCCAGTCTTGGCAGACACCTAACAATACACTGTTGTCTCCTCGGAGAGGGTGGAGCCTCAACAGGAAAGGAACATGAGTCCCTGTATCTCATGTGGGACACAGCTGCCTGCAACCTGGAATGCTCCCTTTGCAGTGATGCCTAAGGGAGGAATAAGCCTCCCTCTTCTTTATGCCCTCAATTTTGGGATGTGTAAGAAAAGTTTTGCATTTAAAATATGTACTTAAAAATATGAGTTACATTTTAACTATAAGAACTTTAAAAAATTCTCTAAGAAAGGACATGAAATTGTAAGATCATTCTCCATAGTTCTACCTTACTTTTACAACATGGCTGCTAAATAATTTTTTCTGAAGTGCTTCCCATATCTTACAGGATAATGTTCAAACTGTAGCTGCAAGTTCAAGGCCTTCCTGATCTGGGCTTTATCCACCTGCTCTTTCTTGGATCCCACTACTCCCTAACACAGACCTTCTGCTAAAAAAAGAAAGAGAGAGAGAGGGAGTGAGGGAGGGAGGGAAGGAGATCCGTTTCACCTAGCATAAAAACATAGTAAGATATATTCTTAAATTTAATTGTGTGTGTACATATCTGAATGTTATTACATAACAAAAATCACACAATACTCTTCAGAATGTTACCTTTGGGGAAGAGAAGAGAATTGATAGGGGCTGGAATAAAGACATTCTACAGCTACACTCATGCACAAAAAGGCTGTTTCTTTTTCAGGTAATGGACTAAAATCCTCATTACAGAAGTTATTTGGATATGCACCAAAAAGCAGTTACTCAATAAAGTGGAGAAAATATTTTAAAAAGGGACCAAGTTTTATTAAATTTGGAATTCCATACAATATATGTTAAGATTGGCTTTGAATCCCTTAAGATGTTTTATACCTACAGAATGTAATATTAAAATTTCTAGCAATCACTTTATTGTAGTTGTCATATTATAATGAAAGTTTTCTCCCTCTTTTTCTCTCCCCTGAGAACATATGCCTTTAAAAGTCTGAAGCCTGTTGATAAACAGCAGTGGACCTTAGTTACATCTACATCTATAGAAAGAGACTAATAACACCGGTGAGCTATTGTAAGGATTAAATAAGAAAAGTCACAAAAATTGTGTGAAGGAGCTAGAATAGCAATGAGCTGAGAAATGGTGGATGCTACCAATTCACAGTTATCAAGTGTCACCCTACCCAAGGAGACTTTCTTCACTCCAGTTACACAGGTCTGTGGAATTGTTCAGCTATTTGAAAGAATACTTTAAAGTTTTAGGAGGAAGATATTACTGACAGCAGATTCAGAAAGAGAAATGCAAAAAGAAATTTATATTGGAGACCTCTGAATAATTCAGTTGCTCAGGAAGCCTAAAACAGCACTCGTTTTTCTCTTTATGTTACTGAATCTCTATCAAGACTTCCCTGTGAGTGTGAAACAACCTTTCAAGAGAAAGGTAAATCAAATTGGCACCAGCTCTGTTCTGGGCATTAGTAGCAATGCATTTTTTAAAATACTTTGTCAAAGATGATTTTTGAGGGTTTCTTATGATCATTTTTAAATGAAGCATCCTAAAAAGAAAATCTTCACTAAGAATCAGATGCTCAAAGAAAATTCAAATCATGACTAGCATACTTTTTAGAAAGGTTACAAGAAGAAAGTTTTATAAATTATTCTTGATATGGTCAAACTTGGCTTTAAAGTGAAACAAAACAGCCAGAATTTTTTATATTTCTGCCAGGGTACAAAATTGGTGTGAGATTCAGATTTGGTTTCAAAATCTGTTTCATTAGAGAACAAGTTTGTAAAAGGAAGAAATCTTAATGTCATGCACTTTACCAAAATGGCTAAGTCAGGTTCAATATTTTCCAAACATTACAGGCCCGCACTGTGTTAGGGTCGCTGGGATGCACAGGAAGCACGCAGTGGGTGTCTTGTCCTCTGGAAGATTGCCATCTAATCAGGCAGCAGGTCACACTCCTATGAGATAAAGAATTATACAGATTAGAATTAAGTGCCAAAATATGTGAAACATGTAGTTAACATTACAGAGAGCTAGGAAAGAGACCAGCCCAGAGTTACATGAACTGTTAGGCTACAGATGTTTCCATTAAATATTTATATTTTTCATATTAATATAGGACCACCTACTTTAAAATAAAACCATTAAAATCAGCTATTGCTGTGTTTACGGCTAGTTTTCTGACAAGTAATTTGATATCATTTTCTGAACATCTGCTCTTATACAGCTAGCTACTCTATTTCTTCAAGATGTTTAAGCACTTCCTTTCTGAGATGGTATGGCTTGAACATCATTCGTTTGTTTAAATATTTGTCAAAGTCACTTTGCTTAATTTCTTTATATACAGTTTGAGATGTTTCTGTTTTCTATAAAGCAATATTATTAATAGTTTATCAGATTTTTAACAAGACAGCAAAATACATAGTCCGATACCAACATCTAATGAAGATCTGTTTTCAGGGCAGGCTTCTCAGCTGATACAGGGAATATGCCTTCTCATACTAACTTAAAATTGTTGTGTAGTAGAAAGAGCTTAGGCTTTTAAATGTTGAAAAAAACCTCATGTTTGAATCTTTCTGACCTATCTGACCTTGAGGAAATTACTTACCTTCCCTGATCCCTCCATTTATCTATAAAATGAGATAAATTACTCCAACCATGCAAGACTTCTCTGGGTGTTTGTAGAACATGCAAAAGACCTAAAAGAAAGCTGGAAACATGTAGTAAGGGAGAACAAACATGACTATTACTTGATGGCATGTATGTATATTTTTAACCATTACTATGCCTGCTACTACAATCCTCATCAACCAAGCTGTGGATGTATTTTGTCTTAAATAGTTTATGATACTGTGTCAAGAATTCTCAAATCCAAAACCTTTGGGATCATAAGATTGTTATTGTTTGTTTTTTATTAGTATTTTAGTAATAAAACTTAATGTGAACAATGTAGATTATTTATAACTTTTATTTATCTCATTTAGCAGGAAAGCTCATGTGCTTTACTGAAGAAATAGTAAAGTGTTTGATTAGGGAGCACTGCTGTAGAACCAACTGATGGTGAAACATTGTACATGGTATGTGCACCGTACTGTCCTAAAAAATTTCCAATATCTGAAATGCATCCTCTCTAAAAGTTTCAGATAAAGGACTATGGCATTCTATTGCTTTGTATTAATTTTATCCTACATTATTATCATTTAGCTGGTTTTCCTTCATTACATATTTGTGTTTATCTTCATTACAATCTTATGATTAAAAGAAACTCTGGGCTGAGTGCAAACTATGAACCAGGAGACTTTCAGCCTACTTAAATAATATGTATCTCATTACCCAAAACTGGGGTGGAATTTTACTCATAGGACTATGGGTCTAAGAAGGACAGCGGAAAGAGCTCTGTAATGTCAATATGACAACATGGGGTCTTAGAAAAGCCTCACATTACCTGCTGGGTGATCTTGGTCAAGTTATCTAACTGCTTGAAGCTTCAACTTCCACATTCATAAAATGTACATAATGATACCTGGCCATATAATTAACACTATCTAGTATGGGCTAGAAAATTAACAGATTAAAATATATTAAGTATTTTATAAAACATTAAGTGTTGTCAAAGGTGAAGGAATAATACTACATGCAAGTCCCATGCTATTCCTTTTATTTCTAATGCAGATTAAAAAATAATGTGTAATTATTATTATGGCTACATAAAGATTACAAGTTTAACTATAAGTAATTATCTGTTCACTCATTCATTCAGTTATTAAATGGAACTGCATACCTACAGAGGGGAAGCACACCACCAAGCAATGAAGGTGCAGAGACAAAAAAACACATATTTCGGGTCAAGAAGTTCATTGTTTAAAAAAGGAAACACATTGGTTTCTAAAATGGCAGAGTGGGGATCTTGGTGAACTGATCAATTCTTGGTGAATTGATTAAAACAAAAAAAAGAAAACTAACATGAGGATAGACAGAGAGATCAGTGGAATAGAACAGGGAGTCCGGGAAATTTCCCACATATTTATGGTTAATTGATTTTAGCATGGATATGAAGACACTTCAATGGGCAATAGAGTCTTTTCTAGAAAAGGTGCTGGGACAACTAGATATTCACATGCAAAAAAATGAATTTGGACTCCTTTCTCACACCATTACAAAAATCAATTCAAAATAGATCATAGGTCTAAATGCATGAGTGAATACTGTCAATTCCTAGCATGAAACATAGGAGTAAATCTCTGTGACTTTGTGTTAGGTAACAGTTTCTTAGGTATGACACCAAAAACACAAGTGGCAAAAGAAAAAAAATAGACAAATTGGACTTCATCAAAATTTAAAATTTTGTTCATCAAAGGACACCATCAAGAAAGTGAAAAGACAACCCACAGAATGAAAGAAAATATTGGCAATCCATATACCTGGCAAGGGAGTTGTATCCAGATGTATATAAAGAATCTTAAAACTCAACAATAAAAAGACAAATAACCAGTTTTTAAAAAGAAATAAAGGGCTTGAACAGACATTTCTCCTAGGAAGATAGACAATTGGCCAATAAACACATGAAAAAAACTCAACATTATTAGTTATTTGGGAAACGCAAATGAAAACCATAATGAGATGCCACTTCAAGCTCTGTAAAATGGTAGAAATAAAAACATAATAACAAGCATTGGCAAGGATAGGGAGAAATTGGAACCTTCAGACATTGCTGGCAGGAGAAGTGGTGTAGCCACTTTGGAAATAGTGTGGCAGTTTCTCAAAATGCTGAACATTGTTACCATATGACTGGACAATTTTACTTCTAGGTATAGACCGAAAAGAAATGAAAACATATGTTCACACAAAAACTTGTGCATGAATTTCACAGCAGCATTATTCATAATCACCAAAAAGTGGAAACAGCCTAAATGATCATCAACTGATGAGCGGATAAACAAAATGTGGTTGAATCTTCACAATGGTATGTGATTTGGCAATTTAAAAAATGACGTACTGATACATGCCACAAGGTGGATGAACTTTGAAACCATGCTAAGCGATAAAAGCCACTCACAAAGAACCACCTGATTAGATTTGTGTGAAATGTCCAGCATGGAAAAGTCCCTACAGACAGGAAGAAATGTATTGGTGTCAGAGGCTGGAAGAAATTGGGAATTGAGAATGACTACTCTGGGTATGAAGTTTCCTTTTGGTGTGGGTAAAATATTCTATACTTAGATTGTGATGGTTGCACAACTCTGAATATACTAAAATGGGTGAATGTTATGGTATGTGACATACGTTTCAGTAGAGCTGTAAAAATATGTACATAATAAAGGAAACAAATTTGTATATAGGTAATTGTTGCAAAACCATGTAGCAATGTATGTGGTAGGCACTGTGTTGCTATGAAGTAGTCCCCATTCTCTGTCTTTCAGGTGCAAGGTTGGAGCCAAGAGCTGAGTCCTTTGGGTTTGGGTGTGGTCATGTGGCTAGTTCTGGCTACTGGGTCGTGAACAGAACTGTAAAATGACAGGGGCATTTAATTGTCCGTAGGCCCTCAGGCTCTTTGGCTTTGCCATGGTCCCTAGCAACATTTGAGATGGTAGCTGTTGGCCAGCGCCAGTCACTGAGTGAGAAGGTGTAGAGCCTACAGCGAATTCATGAAGGACCTGCAGCATGAGGAAGAAATGACTTTTGTTGTTTTATGCCAAGATTTTGGTGTTGCTTGTTACTGCAAACTAATTCTGCTTTTCCTGTAGAGAAGTTCGTACTGAGAAGCCAGATGTTGCCATAATAAGAAATATGAAATCTGTTGCTCTGGCATAGGGACTGGTGGCAGGCAGTAAGGAAACTGTTATTAGATATGTGGTGGTGAAGTATCAACTCAAATCGTTCCCTATGGCAACATGGAAGGCATATGATGTACCTAATGAACTTGGATCCCTAGGGGAAAAGACTGTAAAAGAAAATAAATTCAACAGAGTCAGAGGTTTGCAGGATTGGAAGAGATAATTACTTCTCAACCTCAAGCAGTAAAAACTAAAATTGGAAAATGCCTTGAGCCACAAAGGTCAGTTGAGACCCAACTTTGTGTTAAGAATCAAATCAAAGTTCACAATCTATGAATAAGACAGCACCCATTAAATCCTTTTAAGTGGACTAAATGGCTTAAGAAAGTCTGAAGATGTGGCTCTTGAAGGAAAGAGGTGGAGAGACAATGAGTGGGGAGAGAAAGGGGAGAAGGAAAGCAATGAAAGAGGAAAAAAAAGCAGATCTAATCTATGTGTCTAGAGAAGAACTATGGGCTTACATGGAGTTGACTGGAATAACATTAAAATTATAATATTCAGTCCGTAACCTTCACAGGGAAGTAAACTAAGAGAGCCACTCTACCCCCGGGACGCGTATTCCTTGTGATCACTTCAGATGTGGCCAAAGAAGATTTTTCAAAAAGGAAGAATTTCTAAGACCATAGAGAAACCCGGAAAAGGAAGCCCACCCCCTAGTGCTGCATCAGGACCTGAGCCTAATCAGAAACAGTCTCCCCCATTGGGCAGGACCCTCCAACACCTGCCCGGAGGTCATTCACAGTTGCAATGAAAGAGCGACTACCAGGAGTCTCCCACTCTTCCCCTTTCCAAAAGGAAGTGTGCTGCTCTGAGTCTGTCTCACTCCTATACCGAGTGGAGGACAGAGGATTTGTCTTTTTAGTTCTTGGAACTTTAGGCCAAAAGGAGGCCCCTCTGGACCTGAAGCAGACTATTACAAATTACCCAGAGATGTTCAGATTCCAAACAGAAATTGCCCCTGTGTATTGCTGACTTTAAATTCTTCTTCCAGGTATGCTTTGAAAGAGACAAATGACACTTTTGTATAGATCCCAAAGAAATATCCATTTCGTTTTCACTTTGTAAGACAATTTAGATTTCATCTCGAGCCAAGAAAAATTAAAGTATTAATCTGCTTCAACTCCCACACTCCTCTCAACTTAGAAGAACTGTGTTTTTACTTTCAACTTTACACTGATAGGGCACATAATCAGAGTTCTTGAGTTTCTTGTCACTGTGGCGTAAGGTAATAAATATACCAAAAGGAAGAGAGTACTTTCATGCGATTAGTTTTTCATCCCCAACAAGTTGCTGAGGCAAGATTGGTGAGTCAACTGCTAGAATAATATGAAGAAAAAACTTTTTCCTGCTGGTGGAAGCTAGCACTCAGCTGGGAGCAGTTCCCTAACTGCCAAAAGAATAATGGAAACTTCTCTGCAAGGTCCTTAAGGATTTAGCATCTCTTCGTGGTACTATGTACATGACAGCAAGAGGGAAGAAAGGTTCATTGTGAAAAAGGGTGCATATACAACACATCTTTAGGTGAATTCTAGATCCTGAAGCTTGGTTTGCAGGAGCTAGTGCTCAAACCCTTTGTTTAGAACAATTCAGAGCAAGTATTCCAAGTATAAATAAATTGTATTTTAAAGTAATTGAAATTAAATGGCAAGCTGCTAATTATTTTGGAGCTTTAAGCATCTTAGTTTTGATTTTTTTCCACAGAAGGGACTCTTCAGGAATATTCTTTAGGTATTTAAGTTGGAAGAAAAATGGGGTAATAGGGAACCACTGAAAGACCTCATTATGTGGGGTCTTTGGTAATTTGGGCTTTTCACAGATAATCAATAACAACCAACAGCAGAAACTGTCAATCAACAATAGAGTCAATAAAAATATTTATTGTTTTGCCAAATTAAGATTATAGCCAGGTAAGAACAAATAGATTGACTCAAATATCTGTCAGCATGACACCCCATATCTGACCATGTAAAAGTGGCTCGGGTAGTTAAATGCACATGCCACTTTAATCCAAATGTTTGGAATCGTTCCATACCTGTGGTTTATTTTGTTCTTTAGTGTGTTATGACAACCTCCAAGCATCTGAGAGAAAATATTACGAGAACCTTACCATAAATGCCACCGCTATTACCTGCTGGGACTATCTCTCACTCTTGTGCCACCTATAAAACAGAAACATTCTACAATCTCTGCCTTGCCAGATCTGAGGCTGGGATTTGGTCTTACCAACAAAAGAAACCCCTTTTGTTCTGAGTCACAGAGTCATAAATGTAGTCACACAAAATGCCATCTTAGGTTTTGCTCATCTAAAATGTGCCTAGACCCATAAATTTCCTGTTAAATTGATCTCAGTTTCCAGGGGAAAATGACTCAGAATACAAATAGGTTATAATGTCCTTCCCATAAATTCAGAATATCTTTGAGAATTTCACCACCAGACACTCAAAGACAAAGTAGAAAAATAAAAACTTTTTCTACTCCTTAAAGCAGTGAGACATTTGGTTTAGGAAAACAGGAAGTCCTCTTAAATAACAGTGCACCAATTTTGAAACTTGAAACAGATCTTGGCACCCTCAGCGATCCATATTCTCAACCCTTGTGGTCACACTAGCCCACTGGGCCTCAGATTAAATTTCAAAGCCCCGTAGCAGCACTAGCCCTGAGGAGAAGATGTCAGTAGAATACCATTTCCTACTAATGACGGTGGCATCTTCAGAAAATTAAGCTTCATTTCATGTCAGCAAGCATGGTGACCATCGACCCACCTCTGAGTTAGTTCAGCTTGCCCAATAATAACCAGAGCACTTCACTCTAAAAATCAAATATAAAAACTGCGAAACAAACTGAGAAACAGGACTCAAGCAGAGCACCTTATAACTACCCTCATAGTTACTGTTCTTCAAAACTCCTTGCACTTCCAAAAATCTGTCGTGGATATGGACAGAATTTGGTCCTTTAAGATCTAAAATAGAAAATATCAATTTGGCTACATTAATTTGAACATTTGACCAGAATTATCAAGCCCCATCAGAAATTTAGCATTACATATTTTTGTTTTACATAGGTTCAAAGACTTCATGCTAATTTCCAAATTTAAAAATAAATAGCACATGAAATCATAGAAGATCAAACCGTTGTATGTAAATTTTTTATATAATTTAATTTCGAAAGAGATGAATACTTATCTGATTTCCTCATCAAGGGATTCTGCATACTTGAAAGCATTGGAAGTTATCAGAAAGGAAAATTTAGGTGATTTGCTTCTATAGAAATGTGAAAATATATGTATCATAAGGCATCATAAATAAAATTAAAGAACAAACAAAAACTGGGTAAAGATTTACAGCAAGCATTGTAAAGGGTTGCATTCTTAATTTAAATCGAAAAATGACTTAAAATTTCATAAAAAGACATGAATAAATAATTCAAAGGCAAGGAAATTTAAGTAACAAATACATTGAAGAAAAAAGCATTTATCAAATTAAACTGACAAGACTATTTTTCATTTAACAAACTTTTAAAAAATATATTATCCTCAACATTAGTATTAGTAGCATTATAAATTAGGAAAATGCTTTGGTATTTTTTACTAAGTGCCTTAAAGTAAACATTTCTTTTTTTTATGTAGAGATGTTCTTTGCTGTGTTATTTAAGTGAACAGAATATATGAAACAACCTAAATTTCAATACTAGAGGAATATTTCAAATGATTGTGAAACAAAATATACTATATGATGCACAGTTCTGTAAGCATTAAGAAGTATGCTTCCAAAGGACATTAATTATAAGGGAAATATTTATGACATATTATCCACTAAAATATACATAAAATTTTATATAAAGTATAATCTTAAATATGTAAAAATATATGAATAGAAAATTACTGAAAACAACCTGAGCACAAGGTTGCCTTCATGTATTTTTAAATTCTTCACAATAAGCATGTCACATTAGTATTAAACCTTACTTTAATTTGTGCATATTAAATGCTCACTTTAATTTGAAAAAACACTATTATATCTGTGACATTTGCAAAAGTGATGGTAAGAAATAAATAAATATATGTCTTGAAAAGCTATGGTTGAGTTTAAGAACAGTTTGGCACTATATGTTTATTATATATGAAGAAGAGAATCTTTCATAATAGACAGTGGCCTTAAAGTCTAGAAATCAGATCTATTATCTCATCATGTATTATAACATACTATCAATAACCTATTTATTGCATATTCACTTGTTTCCAGGCTGGTGCACACTCTGTAGCGAGTGATCATTGAAAGGTGTGTGTTGCACATAAAAAATGAAAAGAACTTACCCTAGTTTCCTTGGCAACTCCATGACTCCCTACAGTTTCTTCATGGGTGGGGGCGGGTGTTGGGAGTATCCATGAGGTTCTCTTTCTGGCAGCCATGAATAGAGGGAGCGGTTAAAAGCCACACTGACATACTACTACTGGTCAATAAAATATACGGCTTCTGTGATACTGCTGTAAACAGGACAAGCTCAATCCTGTAATAAACTGTCTCAAACTGATTAAAAAGACCAGACTTGCATACATTTTAATTAATCTTACTTGGACTAATGCCAACAAATATTACTGAGAGAATATTTCCACAAGAAAATATAAAATATACTGCTTTAAATGAGCAAGACTCCAGTGAAGGGACTTAATCAAAGATGAATGCCTCCTGTAAACCTATTCTCAAATTCGGGATGTCCTGGGTTTCTTAGTGTAGGGCCCAGGTGGCCTGGCCTGTCACCTCTGAGTTGGTACCCAGCATACGTGGGATTACTACCCCCTCCAGCACTACTGACCAGCTATCCTCAGATGGGCACGTTTGCCTCTCTTACCCCTTCCGATACTAAGGGATTCAGAAATGGATAAAATAATTTGTGAATGTAAGGTAGGTTGTAATAATGCCTGGAAGGGAAAGAGACCCATTCAAAGACTGAAAGTGTTGGGGGATTGTTTTTGAAGGAGTCGACAGGGCTCCGAGGAGAATGGGAAACTTGGATCCAGCTCTAATGGTCCGTAATGAACAAGGTTTTACTGCAATGCCTCGTCTTTACTGCAATGCCTGCTGTTGTCTCTGATTAGGTTCTGCTCCGATTTTGTTCTAGCCTGTACACGCAACCATCTTCTAGTTGGAAGTTCTTAGTTAATCTGAATAAAAGGAGTCTTAACTAATGGTTTAAAGAACCCTCCTGTTAACTTTTTAACACACTTAAATTAAAAGAAATCTTGCCATCATGTGGAAATTTTCCTAGTAACACACTGGGGTTTAGACTCATCACGTCTGTACTTAGACTAAAGGCAAGGAGAATTGATAGGCATCTTAAACAAGAATGGTTTGCTGGAAATTTTTCTTTTATTTGTGCTTTCCAAGAAACTGTAATAGCCTGTATAACTCCTCAGCTGACAGTGATCATATATAAAGAAAACCTCATTAAAAATGAATTGGGAAGCCCTGAAGGGGGAGCTCCCATGCACTATCATTCAGACCCCAAACAGGAGGAAGCTTACTTTACATACCTGGGCAGAAGGAAGGCAGAGTTTCTCCTCAACCAGGGAAGCTGCCACCACCAGGAACCCTCTACAACAGCCCCTCCCAGCTCTCCCCTTTCCTCCGTAAAAGTCCCCTCTGTCTGCAGACTTGCCTACAGGTCATCAGAGTTTATTTGTCCCTAATTGCAATTCTCTGCTATTCCCAAATAAACTCATTTTGCCATTAAAATAGCTGGCTCTTGGTTTTTAAAGTCAACATGATGTACTATGATTTGAGACTTGATAAACTTACTTTTGAAGTAAAGTACTGAGTGGAATGAAGTTTATTTCCTCACAAACACAAACCCATTCACCCAGGACTGTGAAATGGCAACACGAAGAGCCAGATGCAGGCATAATCTTTCCCTGGAACCACAGAATGCTGAAAATATTGAATATATAAGAATTGCCCAAAAAAGAAAGAAAGAAAAAGGAAGGCAGGAAGAAGTGGGGAGGGAAGGAGGGAAGGAGGAGGGAGGGAAAGAAAGAAAAAGAAGTTCAGAGAAGGCAACTGAAATGAAACCATGATCGAGTTTCACGCCTAATTGAAGCCCAGAGTTAGGCTGAAATGGGTATTTGGGGGTCTGACACTTTCAGGCATTTGCTCACCCTAATGACTCACAGAGTTGTACAAATTTATAAATATTAGAATCTACTTCAATAAATCAAAGAAGCATTTTGTACTCGATTTACTACTGTACTTACAAATTTACAAATTGTACTTGATTCACAAATACGCAGTGAGGGGACTTGTATTCCTTCGGCCCCAACAAATTCACTATAAAAATCCTTGCTCTTCAAGTTTGCTTTTTACAGAAATGCCTTAAAATGCATTGTTTTAATTAACATCACAAATTAGAATTCTAAAGAACATTGGGTACTAGATTGCTTAGTACTGTAATTATTGCTTCAACATATAATTTCATCATGTCTTCTTAGTATAGATAATTAAGGTTTCTAGTGTAACATATGGTAAAATTTTCTCTCTAAAGTGTAATTATGTTCATGAATGATAGTAATAAATTCTTAGCATAACCAAACAAAAGGTTGTTTTGAATAGCTTAATAGTTCTAAAAACATCATGGAAGAGCCTTTTTAGACTTAATATCTCCTTGGTTACATCATACATGCACTTCCTGCTTTATGTAACAAAATTTAAGTTCACAATTTTATTTCCCTTCATGCATTGTTTGCCTGATCCTAACATTTTTTCTGAGGCAGCTGTTTTACTCCTTCTATCAGCATAGCTGTTATACCTGATGTCCCCTTTGATGTATTAAAAAAGGTATTATTCTACAAAGACAAAAAATAAAAGTAGATTTAGCCTAAGAAAGCTGGCGTGAAACTTTGTTACATAAACCATCCACATGTCCAAACAGGAACAGACTATTTAATTACTTGCACAGTACTATTCTTCCATGAGAAGTTAAAAAAAAAAAAGCCACCTGGTGTTCTGCCAGGATTTTCCTGGTGATCAGCTTCATATTTATTACAGGAGAAAAAGATTGTTTCAAGGATATTAATACATACTTTCCTGAGACATTTGCAGACACAGGTGAGATGTACATTCATTTAAAAAAATGAATGTGTATATTATTTCCCTTTAAGCTGCCATAAATTATCCTAATGGAAGTAATCGAGTAATGTCACTAATATAATTGTATAAGGCACTGGAGGACGCAAAGTGCTCTCACCCACATCCTCTGCTCACTTGCTTCCATACTCTTTGCACACAGGGTTCATTTCTCACTAGTGGAGAGTAGGCCTTAACATGCTGCATAACAATTTAACTAGTGGCCACCGTGCACCACGGAGCAAACCGTCCTGTTGCCTAGTGACTATTATCCAATGCAATCACAGTAAGCAGCAAACAGCACAGGTATTTTTGAACAGCTGTTTGTTGACCAGGTGCCATGTCGATATTACTAGCTTCTCACGGATCTGGACCCTATTGTATCCTACAGAACAGATATTTGTTATTCCTTAATTATGCATCACTTATTCCTAAAAACACATTTTTTTTAAATGAGGAAGCCTTTGGAAAGGAGTGTTCTCGGTAGGAAATTCTAATGTCCCTCAAGTTTTATTTTTTTAATTCACGTTAAATGGAAATCTTTCCTGCAGAAGAGCCTGTGAACCCCCAATAACTGGTAGATGTCCTAACGGCCCTTTCTGCCTCCTGCAGTATTTGCGTGTGACATTTATTTGATGGGTGGAATTACTGTAAGTCAGGGCAAAAGCAAATTCACATAAGCCTTCTCAGGTCATTTTGCTAGGGGCCTCCTCCCTGGAAAGGTCGCCTGAAGCGCTCCATGGGTTTCAGCCACGCCCTGCGGCCCTGGGAGGGTCCTCACTGCACAGCCCCATCCACTCGTCTCACCCGCACCTCGCTGAGTTGATGGGTGCATGAGCGCGCAGCTCTGTCTTAGTTGTTAACACAATGCATTGTGACTCTTTATGTCCCCATCCTCACGAAGACCGTGAGTTGTTTCTCAGAGGGATGTGGCCCACTCATCTTTAGGGCATCTTGACTGGAATACATGTGCTAAATGGAGTTCGAAGAAATGAAGCAAGGCCCTTTATCGTGATTGGACATAGTCCGATATCTTTTATTAAATGCTTCTGGAAAACCATTATGGACTGAATGTTTGTGTCCCTCCCAAATTCACATGTTGAAGTCCTACCCGTCGAAGTGATGGGATTTGGAGATGGGGCCTTAAGAAGGTAACTAAGTTTAAATGAGGTCATGAGAACGGAGCTCCCATGATGGGATTGTCTTTTAAGAAGAACAAAACCCCAGAGCTTCCCCTCTGTGCTTGTGAGCACACGGCCAGACGGCGGCCGTCTGCGAGTGCAAAGAGGGCTCCCCCAGCAACCAGACACGCCGGCGTGCGTGCCTCAGACGTCCAGCCTCCGGAACTATGAGAAATAAATTTCTGTTGTTTAAGCCACCAGCTTGACATATTTTGTGATGGTAGCCAAAGCAGATTAAGACAAAACAAAAGCCAAATGTTCAAGCCAAATCATTTGTTTGAAACTTTTGATACGTGTCATTTCAAAGGAATGGAGAAAAGATGGACAATTCAATGAATTGTATAGGACACCTGTTCAGCTGTTTAAGAAAAAATGTGAGTCTCCCTGTCTTACTGCTTATGCCAAAATGAAGTCTAGACGAGGCAAATATTAAATGTTGAAGAGAAATTAAAGAAGTGAGAGAAGGAAAGAGGGGAGGAAAGAGAGGATAAGGCCCAGAGATCAACAATGGCACGTGAATCGGGGAAGGACTTTTACTCACGGTATAAAGCCCAGAAATTTATAAAGGAAGATTTACCCATTGCGGATAGAGTGAAGGTTCCTATGGCCAGGATTCCCCTTGGCCCTGGTCAGCTAGCTCACTACATACGGGTGGGCAATACGTTGTTATTGACTGTGTGTAAAGAGCTCCGCCCAGGGCTCTGGGCGACACGGTGGCACGGCTGCAGGAGAGCAGAGGCTGGAGTGGTGGCAGCGAGGCCGGAGACCGAGACCAGCTTGCTGCAGTCAGACTTGCTCAGAGTGGACGGGATTCTAGTGATGGACCTGCCATTGTGGACATAAAGTTGGGTAAAAACCCTTTTACCCCAACAACGTTCCATTGTCACTTTTTTGGTCTCATTGAATCCATAGTGAACTTGTCTGGGGCCGAAACCCATTGGCAAGACACCCATATAAGAATTGTTTAAATGATCCCAAGAATAACACCATACATAAAGTTTTAAATTACAGTTTAATGAAAAATGGTAACAGTGATAACAAAAGCCTCATTTCCCTGATGTAAAGGGAGATCTCACAAATCATTTAGAAAATGACCAAGAGGGAAATAGAAAGATGGACAAAGGATTTAAAAATCTATTTTACAGGAAAAAATGCGTATGGTCAATAAGTATACAGAAAGATGTTTAATGCTGTTAAAAATAAAGCAAATGCAAACTAAAACCATAACATTCTATTTTTACCTATCAGATTGACAAAGATTGCAAGTGCCTCCATCTCTGTTGGGAAATGGAAAAGCAGCCCTTTCATAAATTTTTGTTAGAGTGTAGATTAGTGTAAGCTTTAGGAAGCTATCTGGCAATATCTTACCAACTTTTAAATGCCAATATGCTTTGACACTGAAATTCCACTTCTGGGAATTATATTTCACTTATTCACACACACAAATGTATGCCCATTAATATAAGATAGTTTTCCAAATGTTGATCACATAAAATTAAAAATATGAGTGTGTTCAATCTTATACAAATAGAAAAGTATGTGTGTGTATTATTTATATTTATAATTTTTACACGTGTGTATATATATATACATAATATATACTACTCCTAAATTCTATTGAGCAGAGGTAGCTGTAATAAATTTTACTACATTTTACTTTACTACATTATATATTTTGGTAGAATTTAGCTTTCTTAAAAAGCAGTAAATTTCTATTATTTTCATAATAAAAATATTAATTAAAACTATAGGAGAATATTGCCAACACACAACTCTGTAGGAATTAACATAATTACATATTCAATAAGTTATACAAAAAGTAAAATACTGAAAGAGAACAATCCAAAATAAAATAATTTCAAATATAAGAAGCTTAAAAGCAAAATGTTCAGGAAACAAGTAGCATGTGTCAGGAAGTTGACAGGTCCCATATATAATGCAGGATCAGAAGCCCAGAAGCCTGGGTCACACTTGTCACTCCACGTCACCTTCAATCCAGAGAAAGCCAGAACGTGGAGATGAATGAGTGTGCAAATCAAAAGAAGAGAAAAGGGAAGCATTTCCTATAAGGGGATGGCCGTTGGGCGGGGGAATGGTTTCAGAGGGGAAAAATTCATTTCCAAGTTTAAATGAGCTCAAGAACAGGCCAAGACCTTCAGTAAAGACTTTTAAAATGAGATTCTTTGCCTCAGAAAACGATCACACCAAACCTTGTGTGTTTTCTCGGACTTCACCAGTAAGCAGCGGGCTCATTTACACTGGTTTTGTCTCTAAGCGGATGATGATAGAATTCTGATGCTCGATTGGGTCAAATATCCCAAGTGGGATTTTTCACACCAGCTGTAAAACTGTAACATTTCAGAAAGCCACACACACTCTTGTTTTCACCTTGGACAGCTTTCCTACAAGTCAAGTGTATTCATTCCAATGGGAAAAAAAGATTTATTTCATTTGAAACCGTCTCGTGTCTCATGAAAGAGTTCCATGTCAGACACACTTGGCTGGGGATTAACCCCACCTTCCTAAAATGAAGGTGCCCTCTATATACTGATTCCTTTTCATAAAAAGCTCCCTCCACCTAGCACCCTTCCTGAAAGAGGAGAAGTGCGAACTATTACAGCTGTCTTGTCTTTGCAAACCGGACAAAGAAAATTTGCTGGTGCTGATTGAGGTGAACTAAACTCCGCAGAAGGATGGAGTCCTTCTTTATCACAGGTGAACACAGTCAGCACCCTCTGACTCCTAAAGTTACATGTTATGATTTTCCCTCCTTTTTTCTCCTTATCTCCCCTCAGATCCCCTCACGGCCACTGGCTACCTTTCCTCTGTATGCTACACTATACACACAAATACACACATGCACATATACAGTATTTAATGGAAATATCAGGGCTTTATTATAATCATGTTCTTACTGCTCCTATCAGTAGAGCTTCCATCATTATATTCATTGTAATTATAGTGCTTTATTATGTGCCCTCAGAAACAATGGTAAGTTATCTAGCATATATGTATTCCTAATAATAAAGTAGTACATTTTCTGGATGAATTTACAGTATAAATCAACTAATGGTTTGGGGTATCTCCAGAGGGGCTTACGCACCTATAGCAGCGATAATGTCTCTGGCCATGAGATTCAGTCGTGTTTGACTCCCTCACTGCCCCTCATTGGGTAGCAAGCCCGCAACTTTAGAACAGAAAAGGAGGGTTTGCCCGCCACACCTTGGATACATGTAAAGTGGGGACAATCATTCCTGACTTTAGCGTCCTCGTTACTGCAGATGGCACAGAGCTGTGTCAAGATCAAATTTTTTAAATGCTCACTATCAATATTATGCCGAAGTGAAGTACAGGAACACTGTCATGCCAGGTCCAGGGATGCTGTATGTCGCCACAGCAGCTTTACGATGATTTCCCGCTGACTGAAGATAGTTGTTGATCCGCACACTTTGCATTTGTAATCACTGCAAACTTCCTTCACTTGTGACTCGTGTCATGTTATTCTCACTGCTCACGTCAGTAGGGCTCCATACTGGCTTTCCTACTGAGCCAAGAACTCTAATATCCCCGGCTTAGAATGGTTACTTTCAAGGAGATGATTCAACTCTGGGGACTTACCTAGAAAACCATGGTGGGTTGCTCACCAGTTCAGCCTGATGAATGATTGGAGAGTTTCAAAGTTATTGTAGTGGGTAACCCTTGGGCTAACCACCCACCTTTCAATGTTTTCAACGTTCTGCTCTGCGACTGATCACCTGAGATAGCTTTAAGGAGCAGGCAGCATTTAGATAAATCATAACTAATCATATTTATTATTAAATAATAAACTATTATTCCTTCGACCAACATAACTGAGTGTATGAGTGTATACATGCAGGTAAATGTAGCATGTATACGTAGCAAAAAATTTGGAAGAAGTCACACTAAAAAAGTGGTATCTCTGGGTGATGTCTTTATTTGTTTGTGAGTTTCTTCCAGCTAATTTTTCTGCAGACATGTTTACTTGGGTAATAATAACAAACAACCCAGTCTAACTACTGAAGACTCTTTGAATCATTCTGTGTTAATTGTAGATGCTTCCTGATTTATTTTGGTTATTTCAATCATTAGATGCTTATATTTATTACATTTTCCAAAATTTAATACTGAGCTCTATGAAAAGAAAATTTGAGCTTTAATAATTTTCTCCAATCACCTCTTAGAAAAGGATTTCATAATGTGATCTGAACATAAGAAGATAGGTGAAATTGGAAACTATGGACTGCTTGAAGGTGAAAAGGATAGAAGTAAAAGCATATGTCTTTAGAAAAAAAAAGGCTATACTTTTTGTAATTATTTATGTTATATTACCAAACAGGCTAAGCAAATTCTCATGTGCCAATGGCCTGAATAAAACAGGAAGTTCTTCCTTTAAAGTGAAAAAAAAATCTTTGGAAATAAATGAAATCAAAAGAATGAGTTACACATACACTATATTTTTTTTCTCTTGGGTGCATGAGTTTGAGTATTTGATCGTTAGCTGAGGTATATAGGAAAAGAGAGTTGAAGTAATTTGTAAACGTTAATTAGAACTCTCTGGAATAAATGTCAGTTTTGCTAGTGATGTAAGTACTTCTCAGTGTTGCAGGCCCCATAAACTGGACTAGTAATCTTGTCAGCACAGTGACCAGCATAGGCACGGCCGAGGGCAATGTCCAGCTTTCCCCCGCTGGGCCCAGAATGGATGAGATGAGAAAGCATAAGCCAAAGCTGTGAAAAGCCATTTCTACCAAAATAGTGATAACTTTTTCACAGCCATGAAATTATTTTGATTGTTCCACTAAAAACTGTGATTGATTTGGGGCACAGCTCTACATGCATTTTGTTTTGTATGGGTTCTGTTTCAAACTATTATCTTGTTCTGTCAACAAACACACTGGTAAAATTGATTAGAAAGTCCCCAACATTGCTTCTCTCCATAACCATATTTGCATGGTGGTCATTTTAAAAGATCAGTGGAATCACTGAGGCAACACCAGCTTCTATACTACCTGACCTGCTCCTAGTACTTGACGCACATTAAAAACGAAATCGGAATTTCTGGCTTTTTTTGGTTACCTTTTTATGATGAAATAAAACACCTTTACCAAAAAATGTGCAAAGACATTTACCATGAAGGAAACACCCTAATAATCTGATGAAGAAATCGAATATTACCTGTCATTCAGCAGTCCACACCCAACCCTCCTGTTCTCGGTTCCCTCTTTTCCACCCCCTCAAAGGTAACCACTGTCTCGACATTTGTCAATCATTTGCTTCCTTTTTGAAGTATATTTTGCTAGATAAGCCCACTATACACTCAGTTTAGTTTTGCCTGTTTTTGAGGCTTCTAAAGTGAAATCATATAGTATGTCTCCTTTTGCTCACTGTTCTTTTTATGACACCCGTGTAGCTGCAAAGGGCTATGGTTCTTCCAGATTCATTATTTTATAGTATTTTGTTGTATGATTACACCAAAACTTATTTTTCCATTCAACTGTTGGTGAAATTTACCAACATTGTTAAAAATATTCTTGTAGGTATGCCTTACTACACATAATCACACATTTCTAGAAGTGGAATTGCTGTCAACCATAACTAATCACACCAAATTATCTTCCAAAGTTTTTACACCCCCAGGGACAGCATATGGGAGTCCCCATGGCTCCATATCCTGTCCCACGTATTGTAGTAGATATCAGGTGTTCTTAAAATGTTCTATGGTCGGTCAAAGGTACAAACTTCCAGTTATAAGGTAAGTGAGGATATAATATACACGTATGGTGATTGTAGTTAACAATACTGTACTGTATTTCTGAAAGTTGCTAAGAGAATTTTAAAAGTCCCCATTACAAGAAAAAAAAAGTAATTATGTGAACTGATGGTTGTAACTAAACTTATTATGGTGATCATTTTGCAATATATACATAAATCATGTTGTGTCCCTGAAACTAATACAGTGTTATGTCACTGATACCTCAATAAAAGTGGAAAAAATATGTATATCAAATCATTATGTTGTACACCTTAACTTATGTACGTGTTATATATCAATTATATCTCAATATAACTGAGGGAAAAAATTATCTGATAACAGCACTTTGTTAGTTACTTGGGTTGCCAGTATCTACCCACTCTCTGGCTTGCTTTTTCACTCACTTAATAGTGTCTTTGAGAAACCAAAGACCTAAATTTACCATAGTAAAATTAATCAATTACTTCCTTTATGGTTAGTATTTTTTGTCTCCTGCTTAAAAAACCTTTTCATACCCATTATATAATGAAAATTTGGTTATATATTATCTTCTGGAAGCTTTATTATTTGCTTTTCATATTTAGATCTACAATATACATAAAACAGATTTTTGTGTATGGTTTGAAATAGGGTTAAATTTCTTTTTCCCACGTGGAATTTCTCCCAGCACCATTTATTGAAAAGACTGTTCATTCTCCATTCCTCTACAATGTTGCCTATATTAATTTCCTTTCTCAATAAAGAAGAATGATAACCAGACTGTGTCTTAGGGTATTGGCATTCTTATCCAGGTTGAATTCTTATCCAAATCCATAGCTTTGAAAAAAAGAATAGGAAAGTTAGGTTTAAAAGAACAAGTGACTTTGTGTCCATCACCAAATTGCTCTATACACATTTGCAGAGAGATCTGTCACCCTGGTATTTTTGGTAAGAGGCTCTGCTCCCACTGAGCGGCATGTGTGTTCACTGTAGAGCAGAGAATGAAATTTCCTGTTGTCAGAGACTTGGAGCACTGCTGGATTCAACTTGCCTAGCAACAGGGTTCTAATGTGACTTTTTTTATTGTGTAAAATTAATGCCTGTAAAATGCTTGGTGACATTTGGAAACCTTGTGTCTGTCTCACTGTGCACCATATGATCAACCCCCTATGCTAACAGCTGAGAATAGAAGCTATTATGAATTGAAGTGTATTGAATCTAGGGTAAAACATATAGAATATAAAATGTTCATTTTACACTCTCTCAGGTAGATAATTTGAGTAATATTTGTGCTTAGAAAAGTAGAAGACTGTAAACGCTTGTTGGGCTCACCATAAAAGCAGCAGAAATAGGAATAAACAGAGTTCATTATAAAAGGCTTGAAATAATCTTTCTTTCTTTGGATTTTGCCTACGTGACCTTCTGAAACTTCTCAGGCCCAGTCCATTTACTCCATCTTATATTACTTAGCTTTCCTTCAGCTTTAATCCCGAAAACAAATCCAGCAAAAGACTGTTGGTATACATTTATTTCCTCTCATCCTCCTAGCTAAGTTCTGGTGTGATTAATTTGAAGACTTACTAACCTTTAGTTATTTGCCTTTTCAAATTTCAAAATGTTCTTGTTTTTCTTCCATCAGTATTTCCAGAACTGCCAGGAGCAGCCTACCCCGCCTGCCTGATGGCACAGCCCAGGAGGCTGATGGACGGACACCACACAGTGGGCCTCCAAAGGGGAGGCTACTGATATCTCTTCCACTGCTTAATTTGACTATTCTCCCAGTCCAAACAGCCCCCATGAATCAGAAAATGCCCACGGGGGCCCTTCCTAAGGAAGGGCCTCAGAAAGAGCCAATGAAGGGGGCCCCTGGGGAAAGGGCTGCTAGGAACCACAGAGCAATCATAAAAACCCAGCTGTGTCAAGATAGTCCCCTTTTCCAAAGAGAAAATAAAACCCTACACATTCCCCCCAGGCCGGTGGCTTATTGTCCCTGGATTGGGAAATAAAAGAAGGTTCAGGTGAATTCAGGATACAACACCCAGGCCAACTTGGCCCCCAGAAGAAATAAGAGATGACCATCACGATGTATGGGTTAAGAGAGTAGATGGGAGCCTTGTTTTGAGAGGCCAAATATCCTGGCGGAGTCTCCGTATGAACCACTACTACAGGGATTACGGTAGGCGGTGTCCTAGCCAAGATCAACAGAACGTGTGCTGCTCATTCTACTGTTAACTGTAGAAAAAACATGCCCCCACAGCGAGTCTAGGTGAGAGACCAACTTTAAGATGACCTTTCCTAGAATAAACAAGTTTTAAGACACATTTAGAAGACATTGTGTTGCGTTATAGAAATTTAACCTGAGATTAGAATCTAAAAGTAAAAGAGCAACAGAAAAATCTTGAGGAAAAGACCATGATGACCTTTCACGGTTGGAAAAGCAGGGGAACATTCCAGGAAGTAGATTATACCTAATGACGCATGCTTTATGATGATTTTATGATGACTTTGTGTAACCAATCCCCACATAATGCTTGAAGTTTCTGTCAATAAACGGCCAGCTTAGCATCTCTGCTAGTGTGTGTGTCCTCACTCACTCGCCGACGCTGTTCATCCTTCGGGAACCCCTGGACCCGCAGGAGCAGGACCCCGGCACAGAACCTTTAGGAATGCTTTCATTTCTAGAAATCAAAACACAATATTCTTCCAGTCACCTTAAATTAATGCTTCCAAAATTATTCTATATTATATTGAAAACTGTGATTCATTTATAGGAATCTACTTAATTTTCATCTAAGGCAAAACTGAGCAGAAAGAGAAGATGAAATAGAAATGCTGAATGATGAGCCGAAAGATAAAGTCGTTTCAACTGACTTGGGTTTAGGCAATGAAAGTATGCCACTAAATCATATTGGAATTTCAAGCCCTGTCACTAAATATTCTGAACCATCTGTTGACATTAATTCTTTGTCGGAATATATGTATATATGGGTACAAAATATTACTGATTATGTAGCAATGTGGTAATATAAAAATCTATTGCATGTAATTCTGTGCTAGACAACATATCACTGTTTATATTAGGTACATATTTTAGATCTTATATATTACCAAGACTTGAAGGCCCTGCAGTCTTTGAAATAAAAGCCCCTAATTGTTTAATCCTATTTTATGAGTATGACAATACGCATTTAGATCTATGGAGCATTCTGTTTCTTTGATCACTGTCATTCAAGGAAAATTACTATTCATTTGCTGCTCAGCTCAGAGTCCACAGACAAATGCAAATTTAGTGAACTATTCAATGCAACAGCATTTTTATTTTAGAACTCTAAAAATATTTATCATCTTTGAGCATTGCAGTGACATTAGGTGTAGAATATGTACGGTTCCAGGCAGGGGTGAGAGTGGGCACCCTTACACTCTCTTAGGAGTTGATACACTTATGTAACCACACATCAACTATGGACTCCAAAGCAAATAGCAGCCTCGAGTCTCTTTGCCAGAATGTTTCATAAGCCATAATAATAGCTAACATTTTTGAGCTATCCGAATTGTGCCAGATAATTTTCATCTATTATTTCTAATCCTTATGTGAAAAGTAAAATGTTATCTTTTAAATATGAGAAAATTCTCAGATATTTCACTATTGGCCTAGTAAGTTCCAGAAATAGTTTGGGCCCCAGCCTACTCCACCCACTGAATTATAATACACTCAAATTCACTAAACACCACGAGGAAAAAGAATGATGTCAGCATGAATGATCTTAACAAATGTAGAAGGGACACCTTTTCTAATATCTGACTCAGACTTTAAAGAAGTTCGGTTTGTTCCTAACCACCTAGTATTGAGACTAAGCTAATTGATCAATGGATTTATGTTTCCAGCAGCAAAACACAGCTATGGAGACGTAAGTTTTAAACTGAAAGCATGATTTTAAATCTTAGTTCTACCGCTTACTAGATGTGCAGGCATGGGCAAGTTACATAACATCACTAAGCCTGACTTTCCTCGTCTGTAAAATGGGTAGGTATTTCTGAATACACACTACGTAAGCTGGTTGTGTGTCAATAGAAAACTCATCCCAGTTATTGCAATATGGTAGCCTCTCAATAAGGGTCAGATATTTTTTCTGAGGTCACATTTTCTAATGCGTGTTTTTTTTTTTTTTGGTAAACATTAGTTGAACTGGGGAGTAAATACAAATATCAGCACATATAGCCACAAATGTTGCTGTTATTTTCAACAAGAAATTTATCGTAGCTGTTACTAGAGATTGTCAGCATGACTATCATTGATTTTACCTTGTCCTGGGATTTCATCCTCATAGAATCTGTTATGATAACGATTTTGACAGCTACTTGCTTTCCTGGTCTTGTTCACTCCACCTCCGGGTCCAGATGGAGACTGGGTCAATACAGCCGCGGCTTCCTCCTCCTTGAGGCCCTTCTGAGCTGGGTGGGCAAAGCCTCATCTGCAAAATAAATCTTAAGATTAATGACTTAAATGATCACATGTTTTGCCCTAAGTGGCATTGATCTCAGCGAATCTTCCAAAAAGACAGTCTTATTTATCATCTTATCTCAGAGGTACAAGTGAGGTCACAGATACTAAGACTGGATTAAGGCCCATAAACCCAAAACATGCCTCAGGGCTATTCACCAGAGCAGAACTACTCAGCCTCTCTAGGTTCCTCCTGTGTTTGAAAAATGGGATAAAATACTTCCCTACATCGAAGCTTTACCCATCACTGCCCACTATAACCCTACCCACAGGCCACTCTCTCAGACTTTCCTCTTTTGCTGGCAAGGGTCCTCCCTACCTTAAAAGATCAAAGGATTTGGGGGTCTTGTATTGGAAGAACAGAGGTGAATGTGGGGAAAGAGGGGCAAATAAAAAGAGGTATTGATTGGTTTTAGGAAGAGAGAGGGAGGCATAGGAAATTATGATTAAATACCAGATTTTTCAGAAATATTTTTGGGTTTGCTTAGGCCTTTAGAGTGTTCAAAAAAAAACAAGCAAAAGACTACTCATTTTGAAATTATTGTTGACTGCACGGATGTGCATTTTTGCCTATGACACTGTGATGGCCTTGAGCCAGATGGATCTCAGATTTATAGGCTGTCAGTTTCCTAGTCCGTAGGAAACACTGGGTAAATCAAGTTCCCCAAAACCAGCTGTTGTGTCTTTCATTTGCCCCTTCAGATCTGCTCTTCCCTCTTCTCTCTTCTGTGCTGTTCCCCCAGGGAGACTGACCTGCATGAACTATATTAACAGGCTCCCACACTTTCTGGCTTCTGTATAGATTCAGCAATGGGAAACTCTAGCAGGAAATTGCAGGAAGAAAAATGAGACCAGGGTGTTTATTACTCTGATTCCTTCCATGTAAGATCCCCTTGGGTTGGTTATACTCTTTAGTGGAAGGTCTCTGTTCCCCTCAAGGTAATTCTACATGATTCTATCTCCTGGTTTCTGGTAACCTCTCTGCCCCTCATCCCTCGAAGCATAGAAGTTATAACAGTCCCACTGTCCCAGTCCCAGGAACATTCACTGTCCCTGTGGTTCCCTATACCCCACCCGCACCTTTCTAATTAGTCTCTTTATTAAATTCTCCTCAAATTTTCTTAATTTGGGTGTGCCATCTGCTTCTTTGTGGGACTCTGATCAAAACATCAGTCACTCAACTTTATTTTATAATCTTACATCAAAATCCCTAGAGAATTAATAGGATGAGGTAGACAGGTGTAGCAAGATGAAGGGTCTTGCTTTTTAATACCTTTAGTCATTAGAACTGGGGTTCACTAATTCAGGGACATAAAATCTGTTTGGAGGAGTCCAAGACCTCCCAGTTCAGTCTATTTCTGGTTTCATCATCTGCCTTTCCCCCCCTCTATGCTGCAGAAATTACTGAGCTGCCCAATTGGCTTTTTCATTACAACCTTGAGGTCCCACTGCTTTTGCTTCAGTCACTGTTGGGAAGAGAGGACCTGTTGTCCCATCCTGCCACGCCAGTCTGCCCTAGGGTTTCTCCTGAGGACATAGACTCCAGAAACTGTGAGAAGTCAGTGTATAGAGAGGACGATCAAACCGAAGCAGAAGAAGATCTCACCTGTATGAGTGGCTCTACGTCCTTTAGAACCTCCAGGCTTCAAGAATGGTACAAAGCACGACACAGACATTTTTATGGATTTATTTTGGATGAAAGTACTTCTCTGAAGATAGTCACAATGCATTATACTGAACTGGGAAGTCAATCTTGGCTGTTATGACAGACGTCTAGGCTAGAGTAAATGCCAGGTGTGGGCCACTGGGATCACCTCCTCCTACTGCCTTTTTTTTTTTATTGAAGTATAGTTGATATACAATCTTATACTGGTTTCAAGTATGCAACACAGTGGTTCAACAGTTACCCAGTGTTATTTTTTCATCCTATTACACAACAATAACAGCACAACTCCTTTTGGGTTCCCAGCCCCTGTTCCAAAGCACGTGTGTGTGGGAAGGGCTCTTCTTGTGCACAACGCCGAACAGTTCTTGACCACCAGTAACTCTGCTGATGTTCTGAGAGCTCAACTCAGTTCTGATGCTCTCTGCCCAGAGACAGCACCGGATTCCTCAGGCTAAGGGCGCCACCTACAAGACCGCCTTCCACCCCCAACTCCAGACACTGGTCACGAGCCCCAAGCAGTTAGCTGTGCTTCTGACCAACTGTCTACAGATTAGATTCCTACCCTCCCCCTTAGGTTCAATTAATTTGCTAGAGAGGCTCACAGAACTCAGGAAAACACATTTACCAGATTAACAAAGGTACCATAAAGGATTCAAGTTAACAGCCAGATGAAGAGATACATAGGGCAAGGCCCCACGTAAAGGAGCTCCTATCCTCATGGAGCTTGGGACCTGGCATGTGAAAGTGCTCTCCAAAGAGAATGAGGATGTAAAAGGGAGATACGCTCTTTTTGAGGGTTTCTGTGAGGGATTCATTGCGCAGTCATGATTGTCTAAATCACTGGCCACTGGCTGATTCAACCTCCAGCCCTACCCTTGGATGGGGTCCTGAAGTCTCTCATTAACAAGACACCCATTTCACCTTTAAGGCTCTGAAGAAGTTTTCAGGAACTGTGGATGAACACCAAATATGTGTTTCTTATAACTCATTGTATTATACCCTTATAACTAAATGTTACAGAATCATTGGCTATATTCTCCATGCTGTACTAACCATCCCCACAACCAACTTATATTATGATTAAGAAATTTTTTGCCTCTTCACCCCCTCACCCTCCCCACCTGCCCATCCCAACCCCTCCCTGATGGTGACCACCAGTCACTTCTCAGTGTCTATGAGTCTACTGTTATTTTGTTCATTTTATTTTCTTTTGTTTTTAGAATCCACAAATCAGTGAAATCATAGGTATTTGTCTTTCTCTGCCTGGATTATTTTGTTTAGCATAATACTCTCTAGGTTGATTTATGTGGTCACAAATGGCAGGATTTCTTTTCCTTTTAAGGGCAGAATAATATTTCATTGTGTATATGCACCACCTCCTCTTTATCCATTCATCTGTTGATGGACACTTTGGTTGCTTCCATATCTTGGCTACTGTAAATAATGCAGCAATAAACATAAGGGTGCATATCTTTTTGAATCAGGGATTTTGTTTTCTTCAGATAAATTCCTAGAAGTGGAATTACTGGATTGAATGGTATTTCTATTTATAGTTTTTTGAGGAACCTCCATATGGCTTTCCACAATGCCTGCACCAACTTACACTCCCACCAGCGGTGTAGGAGGGTTCCCTTTTCTCCACATCCTCGCCAACACTTGTTATTTCTTGTCTTTTAGGTAGTGGCCGTTCTGACTGGTGTGAGATGATATCTCACTGTGGTTTTAATTTACATTTCCCTGATTAGTGATGTGGAGCATCTTTTCATGTGCCTGTTGGCCATCTGTATTTCTTCCTTAGAAAATGTTTATTCAGGTCCTCCAACCCATTTTTTAATTGGGTTGTTTTTTTTGGTGTTGAGTCGTATGAGTTCTTTATATTTTTTGGACGTTAATGCCTTATCAGATAAACCATTTATGAATATATTCTCCCATACTGTAGGGTGCCTTTTTGTCCTCCTGATGGTGTCCTTCGCTGTACAGAGCTTTCTATTTTGATGTAGTCCCACTAACTCATTTTTTATTTCCCTTGTCCAAGGAAATGTGTCCAAGAAAAAATCGCTCATGATTATATTCAAGAGATTTTTTGCAGGTATTTGTTTTCTTCTAAGAATATCATGGTTTCATGTATTACCTTTAGGTTTATAATTCATTTCAGGTTTACTTTTTGTATAGAGTTAGACAGTAATCCAGTTTAATTCTCTTACCTGTAACTGTCTAATTTTCTCACCTATTTACTTTGTTTCTGAATGAGCTCCTTGAGACTTGTAGTGTCTCAGTCACCATTGAATTCTGAGGACTTAGAACCATACCTGATACACAGTTGAAGCTAAATATTGCACTGGACGTATTAGTGAATGAACAATTGAATGTATACTCATGTAGGAGAGAATACCATGGCCCTCTTTAGAGGCCAAAAGAAATGTTTTGTTTTGTTCTATACTTCAGGGACTTTCCCTGTATCTCATCAGTACAAATTACCTTTCCGTGTAAGCTTCTTTAAACTCATATTTTGTCAGGCACTTAAACAAGAGACTTCTTATTTATTGTAATTCTTCAACAATTCATATGTGCTTTCAATGACTTTTCTCTACTAATCAAAAGAGCTAGACATTTGTTACATGAGACCAAATACATCTATTTCCTGCAGTTCTGAGATGATAGTTCTTTTATCCCAGAGTAGCATCACCATCGCTACCTCCAGTGCAGCTCCCTGAAAATAGGTAGATGTGGTGAATCACAAGAAACTGGAATACCACTCACTGGCTCTAATATCTGCCTTCTCATTAATGACTGAGTATAACGAGCATCTATCTGAGATGTAATGCACATGATTAATAATAAGAGACCACATGTATCTGGTGTTCATAAAGTGTCAGTCGCTGTTTTAAACCCCATGTGTCTAAAGCCATTTAAATTTACAATAACCTTATAAGGTGGCAGAAACTGAGGTAAAAGGTGTTAAGTAACATGTTGAAGGTCAGATAGCAAACAAGCAAGGGGGGAGCACAGACCGTCTCGGCCCTGTGAGCTGTCCCTGCAGCCTTCACACTATCTACTGTGTGGCAAAGGAGAGAACAGCAGCCCTCTGCACTATCAAATCAGTGATCTCCAAACCCAGACCCACCTCCAGACCCAGAGGTCTGAAATGGAAACCAGACAACGGCGACTCTTGAAGAATACTAAAGCAGTGAGCTTAGAGGTCAGGCTCTAACCCACACAACTTCCAAAAGCAATAAAATGTAAATAAAGGTTTTTTGTCTAAGGAAAATCCCCTATGGCTCTTGGGCCCAGCGTGCAGTAACTCAGGCCTCTAGTAGGCTGATTTTTCAGCGTGAGACTGTTGTGTGACCTTTAAGTACTGGGAATGTCACAGAAGAGAAATCACAGTCCCTGGGCAGTTTAGCACACATGGTGGCCCTCAAAGGAGACGTCTGCTGAGCTCACACAGAGAGCAGCTTGGAGGGCTGGGGCCATGCTGAGATGGCATTTCAGCTAATGGGCTCCCAGAAACTCTAAAAAATAAAAGGTAAATAAGGTGTCAAGACAGTCTCTCATCTTTGTGTATCTGTGCTTATCCTCTCCTCTTCTTACAAGGACACTAGCTGTTGGATCTAGGATCTACCCTAATCCAGTATGACCTCAGTACAATCTCATTCTAACTAAACTAATTAGATCTGCATAGGCCTTATTTCCAAATAAGGTAACATTCTGAGATTCCGGGGGAACATGAATTTGGGACACACTATTCAATCCACTATAAGCGTTAATAGTAGCTCTCCTTAGTTTGGCACAGAACCACAGGAGGGGCTCCAATCTGAATTCTTTATTGGAAATGCAAAATATAAATGTATGCTTCATTTTCCAATAAAAGAGTATAACATGGCACATGTCATGGTGCCTTCTGAACTATCAATTGTCCTTGAGATAAAAAATAGAAAATAGCTCTATCTGCAAATACAGAAGCTGTAAAGTTTGTCTTTTGGTTTCTAGCAAAATCACAAGTTAAATGGACAGCTCAACTAGTCACCTGCTGTTGTTGTTCAGTTGAAGTCATTGGCGGCATTGAGAATAAATGCCACACTAGACAAACATCCAGTGGAACACGTCTAGGGCACGTAGACTCAGCTGTATAATGATTCATGGCTCTACCTTTTCTCTCCTGATAGTGAGGACATGATTGTTTACTGACTGATTTGGTTTTCCAAAGAGCACCTTTAGATTCTGTATAGAGCCTATAATGGCAGAGACTTGCTTGGTTTCTGTAGGTAGTCTATTTAGTCATTTAAATTAGACTATCATTGAGTCAAAAGATCATCTAATTAGCTGGCATAATAAATAAAAAACAAGCAATTTGGTCGTTCGCAGCACCACAGCACTTTTTTAAGGTCACTGCCAAGGTATATGCAATTAGCCACTTGCCTCCCTGAAGGACTATCTGGCCAGACTAAAATGTTCCATGATGGGAGAAGTAATTTGTCACCAATTGGCTGTATTGTTACAATAAACAGACTAGCCATTATCCTCCATCTTCAGTGACCTAAATTACTTTTTCCTTTTCTCTTTTCACCTTTTTATTTTTCTTAAACCAGTTCTTTGATTCAAAGAAATTTGTCTTTTTATCACATTTACTTTAGCAATATAGCTGAAACATCAATCAACACTATATCTTCAAGATTTTTCTCCAGCTTTACTGGTTATAAATCACAAAGTCAAGCATTTTCAAAGTAAGAATTATTTAGCTTGTAGCTTCATATTTATTTTTCTGCCTTTAGAATTCTTAGAAGCTGGTTTCTGGAGAAATCTAATTTAAATCCAAACTTTATCTAGTGGTCCATCAAACATTTTGTCTTCAATAAAAGCACCAACATGTAACACTTCTAATGTAGAGCGCGTCCTCCTTGGGGTCTTGCGGTTCCTGCCCTTCCACGACATCCTCTCCTCCCGCTGTCTTCTGACCTCTCTCTCTCTCAAACTCTTTCTCTGGACCCTGATCTTCTTTCCTCCCTTTTCCAGGTTTTATCCCCAGTCTTCTTGCAATCTCCCCATACATGCTTTCCAGAGGGGACACCAACCAGTCCCAGGGGATCAACCACCACTGAGTCATTGATGATTCACAAATCAGCTGGAAAACCTGGCATCTCTCGTGTGAAGCGGATCCATCTTTCCACTGTATACATGAAGTGGCCAGAAGCAGGCCACGTACAACAAAGAGCTAACTTGGGTATAGTCAGGTGCCAAATGTAATTCATGGAAAGTATTTACTAACAGTACTCAGGAGAGGGAGTAACTTTTTGTATTTAGAGTTGTAAGAAAGAGTCAGAGACAAGTTTACAAGCTAATGTAACTTGTGCAGGCAGAATAGAAGAAATGACATTTCAGATCATGTAATGGCATGAACAATGTAGGAGAGTGGAAATGAGAGGGAGCCTGTGAAGGTTAGTGAGGATATCACCCTGGCTGGTCCGGGAGCTCATGGTAGGAGTCAGGAGGTGACACTGTAGAGACAAAGAAGACCAGACACTACAGCGGACTGAATGCCAGGGTGAAGAGTTTGAGTCATCTGTGAAAAGCCCTGGAAAGCTTGGTATGGAATGGTGAATGTGGTGTGTTAGGTAGATCAGCCCGATGGTAGATACAATTAATCAGGCTGTGAGACACGAGGGCAGCTGTGGCAATTCATGCCTGAAATAAGGAAGATGTGGCAGGGAATGAAGAAAGAATAAAACCTGAGAGCAATTCCAGAAAACAATCAACAGATCCCATAGCAGATTTAATGTAGAAGATATATAAGCAGGAGAAAGATAGAGATGCTCTGTGATAAAAAGAAAGTGTGGAAACCAGGAGTGAATCCATTACCAACCATGTCATTAAATAGCAATTTGAACTTGAATAAATACTTAGTCTTCCTGAGTGTCCAGAAAATGAGGAATTAGACTGCATAACTTCTAAGATTTCTTTGCATCCCAACTTAAAATTCAATAGTGTTCAAGAGCAGGCTTAGATGAATCGCGGATTTCTCTGCACCTCTGCTCACTTAGTGTAAACTGCAAGGTTTTCCTTATTGTGTTATGCAGAAGATTTGTCAGCTTTGAAAAGAAGTACTGGATAAATGATTTATTTCGAAGACATATCCGTAAACATCTTCCTGTGCCCCATATTCATCTTTTATTCAGCAACTCCAGAATTTTAATAGTCAGGGGAGGACACGAGAGGAGCAAATGTTTGATGGTTGATGTACTTTGCAAGCAAATTCTTAAAAGTAAATCTTGAGGATTCCTGTATATACTTGTATCAAAAGTGGTTAAAGAATACTTATTTAAAAATTTTTTAACTGCCATAATTTAAATATTCAAGTATGTGGTGTCCTTAAGAGGCTACTCCCATAGTCCAGGGTCCAGTGGCACAGTACTTGGCTCTTATAAACTGACCCTTGAAAATGGTCTCCCATTTGGCCCACTTCAAGGAGCAGCGCAGGCAGGATCTAGCTCCCTCTCACACTTCTATATGCCACTGTGAGAAGGAAAAGAAGTTGATCCTCAACCTCCACTCATACGCTTTGCAAGGAAGCTTGGGTCACCTTGGAAGGCGTCTATATCGGTTTTCTTCTGCTGTTGTAACAGCTTTCCACAAATTTAGGGGCTTAAAATAATGTAAATATATTAACTTACAGGTCTGTAGGTCAGAAGCCTGATACATGTCTCCCAGGGCTAAAATCAGCATGTTGACATGCTTTCACTTCCAGCAGCTCTAGGGAAGAGTCCCTTTCCCTGCCCTTCCAGTGCCCAGAGATGGCCTCCTTTCTCCTTCTTCAAAGTCAGCATCATGCATCTCTCTAACCATTCTTTCTGAGGAACATGCCCTCTGACCACAGCCAGGGAAGGTTTCCCTCTGTTAGAACCTGTGGGATTAGACTGGTTCACCTGGATAATCCAGAATGATCTTCACACTTACTCTAATCACTTCTACAAAGTCCTGTTTGCCATGTAAGGTATCATATCCACAGGTTCCAGGCATTAAGAAGTGGACATCTTTGAGGGACCATTATTCTTTACTACCAAAAGGGCATAAAACATGCAATGATTAGCTGTTGGCCACAGTCAGGCATTCATTCTGAAGTTCATATGTAAAACTGCCCAGCAGTTAAAAGAAAGCAAAAAGAAAGAGCCCTGTGAAATGCCTTAGTAATGGATGATTAAGAACTGTTGACACAGACTGACACCCTTGCTATGATCAGCTTTGTCATCAACAACGTAAGACGCAATGGTCGATGGGAATTAAGTATAAGTCACTGTGATCAATGGGAATTACTAAAAAATATAAGCCACACATGCTTATCCTTTTTTTTTTTTTTTTGAGAAGAGCCAAGGGTTCTTCAAATACCCTCATATTTGTTCAGTTGGGATTCTTTTCTTTCAGTTTTATTGAGATATAATTGACATACAGCACTGTATAAGTTTAAGGTGTATAGCATAATGATTTACTTACATGTATTGTGAAATGATTACCACAGTAAGTTTAGTGAAGTTATTTAGGGGCTTACCACCTGGAAAACATTGCACGTTTAGAGGAACTTTCTATGGTTAGTAAGAAATCCTTGGTAAAGGAAGATATATCTTTTCCTCTTAAGAGTACCCAATAAATTCATATTTTGCTTCTTTTTGAATCAAAAAAAATTAAAAAATATATTTTAAGAGATTAGTATGTACGATGTCAAATAATCTCTGAAACATTATCCTGAAATAGACAGAGGCTTAATTTCTGCCAGATCTGGCGATTTTGGTGTTTGGGGATGAATCAGGGAGGGAACACTGGAAAATGTGTTCTTAGGGGGCCTGTGAGGAAACAGACAAAAAAACCCTTTCTTTTGACTTCTGAAATTTAGCAATTTAACAAAGCTTTCATTTCTCAAACATTCTTCTTTTTTGCTTTTTAATTTTTTCAACTTCTAAAATGGCATGGAATTATAATTTTATTTCTATTTATAATTTAATTGCATATAGTTTCTCTGTAGTTGTAAGTAGAATTGCTTGATAATGCAATTGCATTGCATAATGTACTTAGACGTCTGCTAAATGCCTAAAAATGGTGGGTACAGAACTTTGAAAACATCTGTTGAGACCAATCATCTACATTTAACTCATATTAAGATGTCTGGTGGAGTGCATGAAGCAGTAGCTCTTCAGCTTATTCTCTGAACTTTGCACATGCTTTTTCCTTATATTCAGAAGTTATTCTGGAAAGTTGGATAAAGGTTCACAAGGTGGTAGAGATAAGAGACTGCCAAAGAGAAGGATGTCTCAAGTTCAACATGAATATGTTAATGCTGCTGAGATATAAACACTCCATTTATATTCCTAAAATTATCAGAAAATCTGCAACCCACTAAAAGCCTTTTAGGGAGCATAAGATTTATTTTGTTTATTTACTGTGGAAATTGTGAAAAGTCTGAGCACTTCACCTGCTCCATGAGCTGTGTACCAGGGCAGGAAGGACTTCTGAGCTCTTTCTGCAGAAGTCTGAGCTCAGAACCAGATGTGATCCTGAGGTGATCAGGACTGACATAGGGGACAGAACGAAAGAGGGTTTGAACGGATCTTATGTCAGTCTTGATACATGTGGGACCCAAGCTGGCATCTGAAGTGGAGAACAAATCAAAGCATTTCTCTGGCTACTTCTCACTGTCTTGCATTTTCAATTCCAAGTAAATTTTTGTCAAAACCTACTCATTTTATAAAAACTAAGTATATGATTACGTGTTTGCTTATCTTTCCTAAGAAAAGAGCATCATAAAAGCATTCTGGATATAGGAAATGCCCATCCAAGTGGAACTTTCTTACTGATTTATTTTTAATCTCAACCATTAAAGTTGGGGAATCATAAACAGAACTTTTAAAATCTCTCACCTGGTTCTGTATACGACACGTAGCTGATTTAGATCATATTTTTTACCCCATCTTTCATTTCTGTTTCATATTTTTTTATATGCTTCATTTCTGTTTAATATGTATCATTTTTTATATACATAGCATGCTACGTCCACTCTGCAGTAATTTGTTTTCCTCTGATTCCCTTTTTAGGTTCTATACAACTGACATCCACGTTTATCCCCTGATACTGCTGTCCCTAACGTAGCCAGTGACATCCTCTAATTTAAATCAGTGCCTCTTCTTCTCTTAAACTCCTCTCATGTTCTCTTAAACTTTCCTCACCTAATCAGACCCTTAACTATAATATTATTCTTAATCTTCAGACCAGATTCAGTTTTCCCACACTCCTTGGGCTGGCTTATTATGGCTTTTAGGAAAAGGCCTTTTTTTGTGTTTTGTTTGCCAACTCCTGTTTTTCTATTATCATTTCAAAACAATAATAAAAACTGGCTAAACCCAACTGTTGATTACTTTGTTCATTAAATCTTATTATGTGCAACTACCTATATGTAAGTAACTGCAACCGTCTTTTACACAATGATTTTTATAAAATATATTTTTATGGATTTTTATGTCCATTTGTCATCCAAAAAAAGGAATCGTTTCTTGAACAACTTATTGTGCTTTCAAATCCTCTGCCTATGGAAAATTTTCATGACTTAATTTAGTATCTGATATTCTAAATGTAAGATGTGTATTAAAGAGTTTGAGCACTTCGCCTGTTCCATGAGATGTGTTTCAGGGCACACATAAGCCCCATAAGCCACATGGGCTATTTCAGCAGAAACTTGAGCATGTAGGGTGATCTGGCCACAGGATGCTATCAGGAGTAACACAAGGGACAGAACAGATGAGAGTTTGAACTGATCTCATGATATATATGTATCACACCTATATGTATAGGTCATGAATATATACATGAAAAAATACATATAAAGAAGTTTTTAAAGTTATCTGAGAGGGAATTTTCTAGAAAGAATGGATAGTGAATTATAAGACCATTTTAAGAGCTGAGGGTTTGAAGGAAATAACTGTTCACATAGATTTTATCCTTTCTAATTCGGTGTAGAACAGATGTTCATTCTGTGAAGGCTGATATATCAAGTAGTACAGGGATAAAATAAAATGCAAAACGTCTCTGCCTGCAATGTTCACAGACCAGACCACTAACCTCAAAATGAGCCATAACTTAAGATGACATACGTAAAGTTCCACAAGTTCTTCTCTGAGGGGGGAAGAAATGTCATCAAATTGAAATGAGGTGGGTTTTCCAAAAGTCTCATAAAGCCAGGGGCAGCATGGCCCACCTTTTCTCTTTGACAGTACCTACTACAGAGTAAATACCATAAAATACCAGACAGATGGGTGGGTGGATGGGCTGGTGCATATGGAACAGACAAATAGCATTTGAGTCAGATTATAATAGAAGGGAAGAATTCAACAAGCAAGAAAATATGGGAGAAAGACATTTTAAGTGGAGAGAAAACCATGAGCAGAGACTGCAAGCAAGGAAATGGAAGGTGTTTGAGGCAGAACAAATGGCTCCGTTTGGCTGAGTACCAGATACGTGAGAAGAAGCAGGGACATAAATCTAATAAGGTGAGTCAGCGCCTCAAGAACTGATATCCCAGGGCTGATTATCAACCAGGCAAATCCATATGGTGGTACCTGCTGTTAAAACTGAAATCTTCTCTATCAGATGGGAAATAATATAATAGTAACTATCATAAGCAATATCCATTCACAATGAAAATTCTAATATGAATTCATTAGTTCAGGCTAATGGTTGAGGGCTGTCACAGCCATTTGTTATAGCGATATCTGAGAATATGCCCAACACCAGCCGAGGTCACGCAGCCTGCATGGCTTCCTGAACTGTTTTACAAGACTGTGCTCCATGAGAATAGCTGCTTTATCATAATCTTTAATTATGGCATTGCCGCTGCTTCCAAATGGTTTACTTTTTCCTTGGGTTGTTGGTGACCGTGTAGGATGTACACAAAGCACCTTGTAATTCTTGTGTAGGTCATAAGGGTGCAATGATTTCAAAGTTACACATTTACATCAATAAATATTGGAAAACAAACCTTCAGAATGAGTGGCAACAAATTTTGGATAAGTTTATAACTTTTCTTATGATTATCATAAATATGCTCTTCTTAATGTATAGCAGAATAAAGCAAAAAAGAGATTTATAATGACTCTCAATTTATGTTATCTACTGATTCGCTGCAAAAATTTAAAACAGCCCAGAAGCTCCTCTAATATAGTGCAACGATGAGCATACAATGCCCAGATAACTTACATCTCCAGATTGAGAAAAAATTATCATGTCAACAAAAGTATGAGTAGATCACTATTACTATCGATAAATACTGGGTGCAAACGATGCTCTAAATGATATCACTCAAAATAAAATTTGCTGCATATCTACATATTACATTGAAATGGTGATCATATTCTGTTAAAGGTTACAGCTCAAGTAAAGAAGATTTTAAAATATAATGCTATCAATTATTTAGTGAACACAACCTTTGAGGCAGGTTTTTTGATATTTTTCAGATTTACCAGAACTTAAAAAAATGAATCCTATAGCTATATCATTACAAACTGGACTTATGGCAGACACACTCACACACATCAGAAATTAGAAAAAAATGTTTTGGAAAACCAGTAAGTTTATCATTTACTATGTTTCAACTTTTACATAAAAATGTCTTAATATTTAATTAAAATACAAAATTCAGTTTTTAGGTATAGTTTAACGGTTTTTGAGGGTCTCATGAAAGTGGAATAATATATATGAAATGGTTTATCAGACTTCATGGTCAAAACTCAGGAAAAATGACTTTATTGAAAAATGTTTTCATGAAGACTTTATTGAATTTTGAGGAAAGTGCCAGTGGAGAAAGTCTGGAGTTTTATCCCAAATTTTATAAAAATTCCTGGGTGTCCCAGTTTGGCATTTCATTCTCTGAATGATGCAATAAAAGATGTGATTCAAGTAAATCCTTTTAAAACCTCTGTTTAAAGGGTGAATTAAAAACCACAGACAATTATGAGAGCTGAGGTTTGAAATAAATACGGAAGATTATTTGAATCTGATGATTAGTATAGATATACAGAGTATAGAAACTCTCATACACTATTTTATTTTTATTTATTTTAATTTTTTTAGTAAGGTATTATTGATATACACTCTTATGAAGGTTTCAGATGAAAAAACAATGTGGTTACTACTTTTACCCATATTATCAAGTCCCCCCCTCAAACCCCAGTGCAGGCACTGTCCATCAGTGTAGTAAGATGCCACAGATTCACTGTTGGCCTTCTCTGTGCTACACTGTCTTCCCCGTGACTCCCCACACCATGTGTACTAAACATAATACCCCTCAATACCCTTCTCCCACCCTCCCCACCCGCCCTCCCACACCCATCCCCTTTGGTAACCACTAGTTCCTTCTTGGAGTCTCTGAATCTGCTGCTATTTTGTTCCTTCAGTTTTGCTTCGTTGTTATACTCCACAAATGAGGGAAATCATTTGGCACTTGTCTTTCTCCACCTGGCTTATTTCACTGAGCATAATATCCTCCAGCTCCATCCATGTTGTTGCAAATGGTAGGATTTTTTTCTTTCTTATGGCTGAATAGTACTCCATTGTGTATATGTACCACCTCTTCTTTATCCACTCATCTACTGATGGACACTTAGGTTGCTTCCATATCTTGGCTATTGTAAATAATGCTGCAATAAACATTGGGGTGCATATGTCTTTTTGAGTCTGAGAAGTTGTATTCTTTGGGCAAACTTCAAGGAATGGGATTCCTGGGTCAAATGGTATTTGTATTTTGAGTTTTTTGAGGAACCTCCATATTGTTTCCCACAATGGTTGAACTAGCTTACATTCCCACCAGCAGTGTAGGAGGGTTCCCCTTTCTCTGCATCCTTGCCAGCATTTGTTGTTCTTAGTCTTTGGATGCTGGTCATCCTTACTGGTGTGAGGTGATATCTCATTGTGGTTTTAATTTGCATTTCCCTGATGATTAGTGACGTGGGTCATCTTTTCCTGTGTCTGTTGGCCGTCTGAATTTCTTCTTTGGATAATTGTCTCTTCATATACTCTGCCTATTTTTTAATCAGGTTATTTGCTTTTTGGGTGTTGAGACTTGTAAGTTCTTTATATATTTTGAATGTTAACTCCTTGTCGGATATGTCATTTACAAATATATGCTCCCATACTCTAGCATGTCTTTTCGTTCTGTTGATGGTGTCCTTTGCCATACAGAAACTTTTTAGTTTGATGTAGTCCCATGAGTTCATTTTTGCTTTTGTTTCCCTTGCCTGAGGAGATGCATTCAGGAAGAAGTTGCTCATGCTTATATTCAGGAGATTTTTGCCTATGTGGTCTTCTAAGAGTTTTATGGTTTCATGACTTACATTCAGGTCTTTGATCCATTTTGAGTTTACTTTCGTGTACGGCGTTAAACAATAACCCAGTTCCATTCTCTTGCATGTAGCTGTCCAGTTTTGCCAACCCCAGCTGTTGAAGAGACCGTCATCTCCCCATTGTATGTCCATGGCTCCTTTATCATCTCATACACTATTTTCAAGGCTAGAAATTTTTTAATATGATTGATGTTGGTTCAGCAGAAGCTGAAAGAAGATTCCATACTGTGAGCAGAATCACTGAAGATAGGAGACATTTTTTACTTTCTAGACTACA
This sequence comes from Phataginus tricuspis, assembly GCA_029783875.1. Lineage (NCBI taxonomy): Eukaryota > Metazoa > Chordata > Mammalia > Pholidota > Manidae > Phataginus > Phataginus tricuspis. The sequence goes on from JAQQAC010008864.1 coordinate 17,530,107, forward strand.
AGTCATCCTATGAAGAACTTTTTAAAAGAGTTGGTATCAGATCACAGTTCCAGTAAAGATACCATCAATCTAGTAATGGCCATCATCAAATTATGGTATCCATAATTTCTAAAAATCTAAAAATTGGGTAATTACTAGAATATTTTGATCAACAATCGGTATTAGAAATTTTATGACTTGGGTCAGATAGATTGAAAGACACATACATATTTATTCATATCTATATAAATGATAAGTAGATAGATGATAGATATAGATAGATAGGTAGGTAGGTAGTAGATACTCTATTCATACTGGGTTTTTAATTTTCATATGTCACCAGCCTCATCCTTTATGCAGCATGACAATAGAAAGTGTAAGTGTGGGTGTGAATTGGAACTAGATCCGGGTTCAATTCTAACTCTGCCATTCACCAGCTATGTGACCTTCGTGAATTATGCAACCACCCTAAACTGATTTCCTCAGTTTAGGGAAGATGAATAATAATGCCTATTTCACAGGGCCATTGTGAAAGCTCATGAAATAGTGCATCCTGATTGTGTTCAATAAATGTATACGATGCTCCTCCTCCCCAGGAAAGTCACACTGAATTTGCTGGCCAGGCTGGTACTGCCTTCTGACTCAACAGTGTGTTGTTTTTTTAACCCCAGAATTTTCCTTTAAAATTCTGAAGGAAATGTTTAAATTATGACCTTGCATAACATGCATTTGAAAAGTGAATACCCCCTACTAGAACCTTTGTTTTTCCTAAAGCCATCATGGTTGGTGCGAATATTGATGTAATAAAATACATGCTCCATGGAGTTGCTCCTTGTCTAACTTAAACACCACTTATCCCAAGGTCCAGAACAGAACCTGGGACATAGGCATAGTTCAATACACTCTGTGTTGAATGACTACATGAATGAATAAATGAGTGAATGAGTGAATTGAATGAATTAATCCTAAAGGGAAAAAAAAGAACACTGAGTTATTGGAAAGAAGAAGCTTGAGAGATGGGGGCATGAAATTTCACTCCCACTATGAATTAGATTTCCCACAATTACCAGTTCTCATTTTTTTGTTCTTTTTTCTCTGTGCCTGTTTGGATATTGCCTCTTAGCCTCCACATGATAGCTAGCAGGGAAAAAAAGTGAGCTAAATGTGAAATGTTAATTATACTTTAGACCAAGTCAAAATTTAAATCCTATTTTCAAACTGAGGGGTATGACCCATTAATTGGTCTTGATTTTTACTTTGGTGGGTTATCATCATCATTTGTTTTAAAAAAAGGAACAGAATAAAATAGAAAATATCAGAATGATAGCATTATTTGATGAAATGTATTTTACTTATAAGACATTACATACATGTTATATGAGTTATAGATACAAGTATATGTGCACAAGCAAGCATGTTTGTGTGTGTGTATGTGTCTGTGTGTGTGTGTGTGTGTGTATTGGTTCTAGTGCAAAATCTATTTCTTACCATAGAATCACTGAAATAATTGAAAAAACAGCAAACTAAAGAGTCCATTTGGTTGAATTCTCTCTTGGAAAGTACCCCTTCTCTGTCCCCCACCCTCTGCCCTTCTCCCTAAGGTGGTCAGGGTGTGAGGTACAGAGCATGCACCCCAGGCTTGGTTATGGATGTACTAAGTGGGGATCTAGAGGAACTTGAATGATTCCTTCTCTCCTAAAAATACCTGCCTCTCAAGCCTATTGCTTTCCTGCAAAATTCTAAGAATCTGAATGTTATCCCATTTTTTCTCCAATCGCATCGATGCCCTGCTTCTGGTTAGCCTGCCCACAGCACCCCCAGGCCAACAGTCTCCACTGGGGCAGACCTGAGGCCTTCCCTTTTTCCCATTGACTGCTTGAATTCTCTGCTGAAATGCACGTGATGGTGGTTGACTCCTGTGCTCTCGCAAGCTCTGAACAAATAGCCTTTGTTTTTCTCATTGGTTGGTCTTCATTTATTTCCATACCTCCATCCATAATCTTCTTAATTATTTTTATATTACATCATTAATAACTTTCATATTTGCCTTTTATTATTTATTTTTGGAGGTGCATTTGGTTTTGTATTTGAATTTTATACTAGTTCTTCAAGTAGGTTGGGATAGACCTTAATTAAGAATCATTCACCTATTTCTTCTGAAGGATCCGTGAGTAGAATGCTGAGGCCACCACAGAAGAGAGGCATTTTCCGGCAGCTGAACTCCCGTAGAGAAATAGGCTTGTTGTGTATTGTTTTGCAATCGTTTTATAAATAGCCCACCTTTTAGCCTTTTGTACAGCTAAGATGATAACTTAGAACTGCTGCTACCCAGTGGAACCTCATGAAAGAGCTTCCTATTGTTTCTTTGTTTGTTTTGATGCATTACACTTCTAAAATATTGTGGCTGTGTCATGAATAGTTATACCTATGGATTAGCTTAGAATTGACATATTTGGATATAAGTATTATTTTGGTTAGCATATAATTTTTTTTAAAGGGTTCTAGACTTGTAAAAAATAGTAGATTTGTACAGGTAGAAGGAAATAATAATATAAATCTAATATGGGCTGTTAATGTTACAGAATTAAATTTAAATACTGAAGTTAATAGGTTCTTATATGTTACAGTTAAAGTCTTTTAGATTTACACTTGAACACATGCGTTACATGTGAAAATGACCAAGGTTATTATTATGTTCTCCTCTCAGGAATCTGGAATGTTTCTTGTCTTTGCTTTTAGATACCTCTTAAATGTGTTGAATTTGGGTGATATTAAAATAAAAGTTGCACAAGTTTCTGAATCAAAACATTACTGTGCTAGGCAATGTTTCCAAGGACATTGTTTTTGTTTTTGTTTTTTAATCAGGAAAGATTAAAGGAGTTAGAAATTACTTTGTTAAAGGAAGAAAAAGGTAACCATTAAATGCCAGATATTATCACCCAAAAACAGGCAGCTGCACCACTGCACGCTGAGCTTCGGAGCCATGTACACCATGACAGCACTGCAAGGATTTCAGCCTGGAAAAGAAATTTAAGTGCATGAAACTTTAAGCCCGCACCTTGTCATAAAGAGAAAAAGACAAGAAAGAAGTAGTAAAAAGGCATGACAGAATGTTTAACCTTCAGCAATGCAAAAAAAGCTTTTACTCAACTGGAAATATCAAAAATATCTCATTAGCCTACATTGAAAGCATCATAAGACATAGTTTATGAGCTTCGGTCTTGCATTGCTATAAAGATGTTGAGGGCATCTTTCCCAGAATTACTGAATGTCCTCTTTCTGTAGACACTTGGGAGAAATTCCTCTTTGTTCTCAACACCAGGAATAGCCTTGCTGCTCCTGAACAACTGGCTCATCTGATCCTGTGGGCACTCAGTGTTGTAACTGATTGCGTCTCTGTCTTGCTGGGTTGGCACCAAAAGGCTTAGATCCAAATTTATGGCCTTTCCCTGGCAAGTGGGCAGAAATCACATACCATGTGTTCTGTATACTAAATTCATCTTATTTTTCCTACTCCTAATTTTTCTCTGTCCTGATTTACTCACCCACTTATTTTTTCACTTTGGTTTATCTTATTGTAGTGCATGCATTTTATAAATGACCTTAAATTCTTTCTAGAATACAGTGGCATATAAATGCCTATCCAGATAACTGGATAAAAGCAATTAAAGTTGAATAATTACTTGTCACTGACCCAAATTTTCGCACTGTGCACATACTGTTCTCTTTCCTAGAAAGCCTGTCCACCTGGAAAACACTCATCCTCTTAGGTCCACTTGACAAGCTGAATCCTCTATGGAGACTTTACTGACCGCACACCCTTGAGGAAGAGGTGACCATTTGCTCTTTCACATCACACTGAAATGTGACATTTGTTTATATGTCTTCTCCCCTAGAAATTACCCTTCTTTATGGGACAGTTATCTTCTCTCTATAACTCCAGTGCCAAGCGCCATTAGTGCATGTCAGAAGAGGGAGGGAAGGAACGGGTGGAAGGAGGGAGAGGGGAAGAAGGAAGGAAGATACTGGGGAGTTGGAGATGAAATGATTCAACTCAAAAGGGAGGACTGAGTGGATGTGGCTCTACTTTTATTCATGATCAAACACGAGGATATTCTTTAAAAAGATATTTTACTGCCCTTCTTTGTTTTTATTCAGTCAGTCAGTTGCTTCTTGCTTGCTCTCTGCATTCTTTCCTAATGTCTACAGATAATTTTGAGATAAATCAAACCATTCTGGAAAAAACACCTAACACATGACATAAGAAGTGCTTTGAAGAAGCAGAGCCCTGCAGTCTCACGGAGAAGGTGGGAGAGCTCTTTCCCTCGTTTCTGTCGGGCTCCAAGGTCCCGGTTGGTGAGGCGCCTCTGGGGACAGCCGGGTTGACGCAGCTCTCATTTCACCTTCTCTGTGCCCATCAACGCCAGGTGCTGTGGCACCGCAGTCCTGCTTGATGCCCTGTGATCGAAATAACAATGCCCGAGAAATGAGGAGGATGGGCTGGGAATAAGGACCTCAAAAGCCAGATCAGAAATTCCAGTTTACCTGAGGGACTTTTAGGAGTCTTCCTAGGCTTCTGAGAAGATGAGTGACTTAATTAAAAGCAAAGATTTGATGAGGATGCATTTAGTGGCTATGTGGGAGGATCTACCAGAGCTGGGGCGGCTGGCGAGGGGGCAGACACAGATGATCACAACTCCCTAGGCGCAGACCTAGCCTCTGAGTTACTAAGTCGGGAAGAATCCCTTCAGTGGTATGTGCTGCATCGCAGTCTGTTGTCTGAGGTCAGGAAGACCTTTCTGTTTTCCAAGGTAGGTAAAACTGTGGCAGCCAAGAATTTCTTTTGAAACAATTCTGGAAAGTTTCTCCATTAAATTTAAAAGATTGCTCATCTCTCCTTCAGAGCACCCTTGAGAGGCCGCAGAGCTGCCGTGATGGGGAAGGTGAGGGGTCTGGGGAGGGCTCTCCAGTGTGGCAGCCCAAGCAACAGCCCACAGACAATTTTGAAGCGGATAGTTTTCTCTCTTCTTTCTGAAACATTTCCTCCCCACCCCACCCTTAGCTCCTACTGAAAATATTAATAAGGCTTTGATTTTCCCCCATTTTTATATCTCTGCTTGATCTGTCCTTGAGTCCTTCTATGGTAAACAGAATTCTGAGGTGCTCTTATTGCAAAATCCTGGCCCCTGGTGTACACACCCTTTGTAACCCCTTAAATGGGGTGAGATTGTAAATATAATGAATTTAACTCCAGTGAGTAGAGCTCATTATATGAAAAAAATGAAGGTCCGAAAAAAATTGACTTTGAGTTAGTTAAAAGGTAGATTATGTTGGCTGGACTTGACTGTCTTGCCTGACAGTTTCAGCCCTGGGCAAGTTCACTGTGGATTCAGGGAAATTGAGACATGACAGTGGAACGTTCTTGGGGTAAATGGGTTTATACTTGGCTTTATTCTCATGGCAGTCGGTTGAGCACTAAAATTACATCTGCATCCAGCAGTCTGTAGGTCTGTAATCCTCCTTAGTCTCTGCCTCTACCCAGAGCATTGGGCAGAGCTCTTTATATAGTGACTCAGTCAATAATAGCTTATTGCCTGTGGTGCTGGAAGCATTCACCTAGCAGCAGGCCAGTTACATCATCAAGTAGTTTAGGGTCAAGTGAGGATCCTGGCCACAGGAACTTCAATTTTCCCCACACTCCACCCCTCCGGGATTTTCACCTCACAATCCACACGCTCTCAATCTTCTGCGATGGTCCCTGCACGAGAAAGCTGAAGCATTTAAGCAGGTCCCACAGCAGCAACAGAGGATAACAACAACATAGAGATAATAACAAAAATCATGATACAACAAATTTTGATACAGGTAAAAAAATTATAATAATCCTCAAGCCTGAGGAGGTTATTCCAGCTGAACTCAAAACCAGTTCTACTCAGATGAGTTCATGACTTGCACTTTCCAGGGGAGGCCAGTAGTGGTATGGATAGGGAGCTCCATGCACCCCAGCGAGTAGCAGTTTTGTGCTAGGGTGTGTGCCCAATCCACAAAGACCTTAAGGGCTGTAAGACACAAGTTTTGATGACACAAACATAGGCAGATCTTGTCCATCAGGTAGGATGCATGCAAGAGAGTAGTCCTGTGATAGGACTGTAGCAGGTAGGGGGTCCCATCCAGATTCAGGGCTAGAATACCATACCTTTACCCCTCTTCCCCTGGGGGTTACTGAGGGGTCTGTAAATAGTGCTACTGGAGATGCATGCACTGGCCATAATGATAGAACAAAACTCCCCAATAAATGCTCCTACCTTCTGGCTGCTTAGGATATACTACTGTGATCTTTGGGGGCCACTCTGCTGCCTCAGGTTTCACCCCCACCTGCCACCAGTCCTGAGGCATAGCTCAGCCCTCTAGGAGGCAAGCCATCTTAGACCACATGCCCACTGGAGACATTTGAATGTCTCTCCATTCATAGGGGCAACCTGCCAAAGTCTCCCATGAGGCAGCCCGTTTTGGTCTTCAGATTACAGTGAATCCTGCCAACTGCACCAGTTGTCTTCCCTGAGGGTTTCAGCCCCGGGCAAGTTCACTATGGATTCAGGGAGACCAAGAAATCATAACTGGGGTAAAAGCGTTTATACCTGGCTTTATTCTTCCGGCAATAGGTCAAACACTAGAATTATGTCTGCATCCAACAGTCTGCAGGTCTGTAATCCTCCTTAGTCTCTGCCTCTGCCCAAAGCACTGGGCAGAGCTTTTGATATAGTGACTCAATAATAGCTTATTGGTTAGGATGTGGAAGCTCTAGCCTAGCAGTAGGCCTATTACATCATCAGGTAGTTTAGGGTTAGGTGAGGACCCTGGCCATAGGTATTTCCATTTTCCCAACCCTGACCTATAGGTGAGCCCTGAAAAGGGATCTGGCCCTTTCTGAAGGGGAAAACTGGAAGGCACAGAATTTGCCTACTGGTTTTGAAGAAACAAATTGCCATGTTTTGGAGAGGACCACAGAGCAGAAATCACAGGCAGTCTCTAGCAGCTGAGAACAGCCCCTAGCCAACAGCCAGCAAGAAAAGAGAAACCTTTGTCTTACAGCCACAACTTACTATATTCTGCCCACAGTCACATGAGCTTAGAAGAAGACCCCAAGCCTCAGATGAGAACACAGCCCAGCTGACACCTTGATTTCAGCCTGCTGTGACCCTGAGTGGAGAACCTAGCCATTCCAGAACTTCGATCTGCAGAACCGTGAGAGAATAAATGTGTTATTTTAAACCACTGTTTGTGATAATTTATGACATAGTGATATAACATTAATACACTTTGTACACACCATCCCCACCTTCTTTAACTGAGTAACTCCTGTTCGTCCTCTGAGACTCTCCTGGAGAGCCAGACGTCTCCTCCCTGAGCCCGTGTCTCCCTTCTCCTTCCATCACCCGCAACGCTTCCCCATCCAAGCCAAGGAAGTGCCTCTCGTTTGTTCTCCTAAAGCATCGATTCCCAAAGTCCCAAGAAAATGTTATGGGATCCCAAAGTACAAAAAATATTTTCACACTAATGCTACAACATTCTGTGCCTGTTTCAGCGTGTTGACATTTGCACTCAGGACCCCGAGCGGAGGACAGCGTGAGTGCAGGCGATTGAGCCAAGACGTGGTCATTGTCCCTGTGGGCTTCACTGTTGCGTACGCTCGGTGAAAAATATTAAGTTTCTTATATCTTAGCCCTCACGTACAAGCTTCTTAATTCTAAATGACAAAACGAGAGGTATACAAATCCTTCCTGCTGTATATGGAAGTGTGATAGTTGTCTTAAAGATTTTCATGATGTTTGATTTGCAACTAGTTGGGATTTGGTGGGGAGGGGCATGCACCATTTTCACCTGAAAAAAAATAACTGACAAACAATGGTTATTCAGACTTGGATAGTTGGCAGACATTTCCCCCAAAAAATGAACCAAGTAAGCCTGACATTACAAGGAAAACAATCAATAGTATTTGTTGTCGATGATAAATGTAATCTTATAAGCAAAAATTAGAATTTTGGTAAACATGTATCCACCACAGTGAATTTGACAGCTTCCCTGTCCTTAAAGACATTTCTAATCACTGATCAGATTAGATTAGATTAGATTAGATTAGATTGGTGATAATATTAATGATTTTTAGGGTTAAAATACTGTATGATAAATGTGTCAACAGTTGAAAATTCTGTGTAACTCTGTGAAACAATATTTTCCAAACAACCAACACAGTATGTCACATGGGATAAAGGTTAATTCAAAATGCAAAATAGACCAATGGACTCTAAAACAAGCAGTACAATAAGTTCACTGATACAGTTTCAGGTCCCACATTGCAACTAACCTTTAAAAAAAACTGCTTCTTGTCAAATTCTGAAATATTATAAAAAATATACACAATTATCTAAAAATCTATTAAAATATTCTTCCCTTATCCCATCTCATATCTGCACTAGGCCAGATTTTCTTTGGATACCTCAAAGAAAACAATTTACTGCAACACATTGAATGCTGACTCAGGTTTGGGGATTCGCCTATCCCCTATTAATCTTAACAGTAAAGAGATTCCTAAAAGTGAAAAATAATGCCATTCTTACCATTAATATTTTTGTTTTGGAAACACACTTATTTTTCATGAAATACATTTCTAATGTTAACATTTGTTTTAATGAATCAGTAAGTTTTAAGTTTTTAATTTCTCAATTTTGATTTCTAGTTGATAGATTAACCAATATAATTCAGATAAACCAAAGCTCACTGGAGTCCTCACTAATTTTTAAGAGTGTAAAATAGTCCTGAGACCAAGAGTTTTGAGAACTGCTGTCTTATACCCCACTTGGGGCATATGTTATACTGAGATTATCTTTCTTTGTGTTGTATTTCTATTAGACTGTGAATGCCTGATGGGTACTATAAAAATTTATATCATTACACCCTAGGTACCAAGCACAGAATTTAGGGTATAGTAGGGGCTTAAGAAACATTTGCTACCAAGCTTCGAGGTCACTGTATACAATCACTTCTCCAAAAAACTAACGATATCACTGAAGAGCTGGGAAATGCACCCCAAAATAGGAAAATGGTATATTCTTCTTTTTATTAAAGTGTTAGATGAGCTATAAAGACAGAAATGAGAACATTAAGAAAATTTTGAAGCTAAAATACCCAAACCACCCATATACTTAGCAACCTGTGTAAAATGAATATATTTGAAAATTCTAGGAGGTCATATAAATATTTCAGGAAATATTTACAACAAAGTTCTAATTAAAAGAATTTGGGTAGTTTTCTTCATTTCTTTCTGTACTCATAATACAAAATTTATGTGATTTTAAATTGAGAGGACCAAAACCCTACCATCTCGAAAAGTTTTCTGGGGTTCTAGAAATAGCCAATGCAATACAATTAAAGATAAAATTCTGTTGTGAATAAGTGCACCAATATAAGGGAGAAAACAGATCATAATTTGGAGCAACCTGTAAATACTGAGCTTGAAATGGAAAAGAAAAAGTGATTCTAGGAGATACGTGAAAATAATCATCTGTTTTTATAGTCAAAAGCATTTTATTCACTTAATGTGTTTTCTTTCATTGCTGTGATTGCTTTAAAAGATATTATTTCATAGGAGAGGCGTGATTTGCCATCTGTACCTAAACAGAAGAAGCTTTTATAGAGGGGAATGAGTTTTGCTAAAAGATGCCAGCAAAAGGAGTCTTTCACTGCCCAAGATAGGTTATTTTTATTGATGAGAACTATCTGGTCCCTAAGCTTTCAGCAGCCTGAACCGTCCCTGGGCCCCAGTAAATACAACAGGTGTTTCCCAGGCCACCAGCCAGCCAGGAACCACAGCAAGGTCACACTCAGAAACAAGAGAAGAGCAATTTGGGACTTGGCTTCACCAGCTGGCTCCCTGGAATGCAGCCCCCCAGTCCCTTCTTCCAGCTCACAGCAAACCCCCAGCTCATGTTGCACCCGTTGCCTTTCCCAGCTCCCGGCTCCCGGCTCCCAGCTTCCTGACTGACACCCAGA
>JAQQAC010008864.1:17540145-17636031 GCA_029783875.1 Phataginus tricuspis
TCCCAGCTCCCGGCTCCCGGCTCCCAGCTTCCTGACTGACACCCAGAGAATCCCGGAGCTGCTGGTGCCGCCCTGCCGCCCTCACTGTCTCCCAGGGATGACATATGGTTCCACTTAAAATGCTTTCCTCTTGTTTACTCTGTTTGATCTGGTCATTTCTGTTGTTATGCAAGTAAGAAGGCAGCTCTGCCTGGTATGGTCCCCATCACAAAAAACTCTATACTTTCTATGCTGTTCTTGTGGCTTTTGCTGCTGTTCTGCTCCTTTTTTTACATATAGCCCTACTCCCCTAAGGAGTCCAGCACTGGTCCGCAGAATGGTCGGCCTCAAAACAATCCAGCAGCACAGCCCAGTGCTTGTAAACAAGGGGCTTGGTTCCCAGTTCGTTGTGGGCTCCTGAGATGCCCCACTGTTACGGACTGACTTATGACTGCCCCAGATCCACAGATCGAAGCCCTACCCCTTGATGTGATTGTAGTTGTATTTAGAGCCTTTAGGGAGGCAACTTAGGTAAGGCCATGAGGGTGGGGCCCTAACCCAATAGGACTGGTGTCTTTATAAGAAGAGTTACCAGGAATGCCTGTGCCCAGAGAAGAGGCCACAGGAGGACGCAGCAGGGTGTGAGCACCTGTGAGCCGAGCAGACAGGTCTCACCAGAAAACAACCCTGCCAGCACCATGATATCAGACTCCCAGTCCCCAGAACTATGAGGAAAGAAATTTCTGTTTAAGCCAGCCGGTCTATAACACACTGTGACGGCAGCCCCAGCAGATGGTACATTCACTGAAACAACTACAAAGAGGAGAGCCAAGAGACCGGGAGGAGCTATTACGGTGGAAAACAGAGCTTAGCGCACTTCTGGAAGGCTGAAGATGGATAGCACCTACGGATAGAGGCCCGCCAGGGAGGGCCTGAGCCCAGGCATGACCACGAGGGGGCAGCAGGCCGGATGAGTCAGAGTCAGCTGGTCTGAGCCCTGGGGGATGGAACGAAAAAGGGACCTTTCCATCCTCCTCCCTCAGCCCTGCAGCCAAAGCAAAGCAGTCAGCACTTGCCCCTGAAGACCGAGTAAAACGCTGCAGGAGAACTAAGCCTTCCAGCTTAATGGATGCGGGTGACCCAGAATTAAAGCCCCTCACATGTGAATCTAGTCTAAATGGCTTCTCATACATGCTGTACTGTTAAATATAATTTTTTAAACTGATAGTCAAGTTTCAGTCCCACTCCACGGTTTCTAGGCAGAAAGAAAAAGTTGAGGTAGAAAATCTTAAACAAGAGCAGAGAGAAAGTGAACATATTCAGCCCTTCTGACATAAAACAAAGACAGCCAGAGATCGCCGGGCATCAAGCCATCAGGGTGAAGCACAACTAACAAACCAAACAAACAAACAAAAAGAAAAAAACTGACAATGAAGGAAAGAGAAATAATTCAAAGTAGAAAACTAAAAAATACTCAAATACGTGTACTTAAGATGAGCTGTAAAATAAGAACAGGATGCTATGAAAAAGAGCAAAACCCTCTTGTACTAGTTATCCATTACTGCATAACAAAATACCACAAACTTAGCAGCTTGAAACAACAGCCACTTATTATCTAACAGTTTCTGTGTGTCAGAAATCTGATTCCATCTCAACTGGGTTCTCTGTTTAGGGTCTCACAAGGCTGCAGTCAGGGTATTGATTGGGCCACATGTTCATCTGGAAGCTAAACTAGGGATGAACCCATTTCCAGCATCATTCAGGGTGTTGGCAGATTTCCTTTCCTTTTGGTTGTAGGACTGAGGGCCCTGGACCTTTGCTGTCTTAATTAGAGACACCCTCAGCAACTAGAGGCTGTTCCCAGATGCCAAAGGTTTTCTGCCGTTCTTTGCAAAGAGGGCTCCTCCAATATGGCCACTTACTTCATCAGGCTAGTAAGGAGAGTCTTGTCTATAGAGTTGTACAGTAAGATGAAATATTGGGTAACCTACTCTAATCACAAGTAGCTTCCTACCTATTGTTCAAAAGCAAATCACACCCTTTGTGGGAGGAATGATCACCGGAAAGGTCACCGGAAAGATGATCACCCTGGGATCCGCCCACCACACCTCCAAATGGCTAAAAGTTTGGCTAGTTACCTTTAATAATTCAAAAGAACTATTATTGAGTGCAATGATTGAATGTAACTTTCCCAGAATGTAGAACTAAAAGAAAATAGGGAGACATTGAGAAGGCTTGACATCCAAAGAGCAACACTACAGAAACCGTTAGGAGTTTGCTTTGGGGAAACACGAGAGTGGGAGAGGAGGGTGTAGGAAAGAGAAGGGCACGAATTATCTTGGCAAAAATTCAAAAATTTTTTTGTTTTTCCTTCAGGAGTGTTTTAAGAGCCTGGAGAGTGACCATTTACTAATCATGTGACCTTAAACAAGCTACTTTTCCTCTGGGAGCCACAATTAACTCACTTATAAAGTAAAGATGATAATAACCTCCTGTCCTATCCCTCCTAATGATGGAAAGAAATAATGCAGATAAAGCACTTAGCACAGGGCCTGGTGCAGAGTGAACTCAACTAACCCTAATGCTAGGGGTAGTGTCTCTGGCATCGTGCACCATCTAGAGCCTTCAGGAAGGGCCCAAAGATTGTTCCTACGTCACATCTTCACATGTTCTCTCATCAGAGTGAGCTCTGACTCTCTTCCCAAATCTGGGGGATTAAAGGGAAATTCCAGTTCCCAGGAGTTATGGTGCTTAGTCTGACCACTGCTGTGAAAAGAAGACCGCAAATTTGGAATGTTTTGAACTATAACTAAATGAAGAAATGAATGGAGCATCCACTAGTCTGACTTCTGCCCCTCAGGTTTTACCACATCAGTTTCAAAACCAGCTCAAGATCCTGACCCTGCCACACCGTGACGCAGACAAATCTGTTGGGAAACTGTTTGTGGGCCTAACAGGGAGGGAGAGTTGTATGCCTATCTGTAAAAATATGTATCTTATATATGGTTGGACAGTGATTCAAATATGCATTTTGAAAACTAGGGCAGTAAGAATAAACAGAGGTAAAATATACAGCTGAAAGGAAATGGAGATACATTAGAAAAGAAATTCAGTCAGGGTGTGAGCCGTGATTTTAGCTTTTAGATGACCTAACACACATTCTTTTGAATACAAAGTGCTGATTCCGCATGTGCAGCCCTTCATTTTACCTTATCATCTAGTTCATTTACTAAGAAAATTGGTTCCCAGGTGGTGGTACCCAGCCACAGCTCTACCATATTTCCCAGACGAGTCTGACCCACAGATAGAGCCTCAGGCTCTGCCTTCAGGACCTCTCATCACACCGTGTTCTCAGGACTTCTAAACATGGGTTTACAGTTCTCCTGTTTCACTACTTCACACGAGTATTGTACATTTTTTGGTTTACCTTCTTTAGAAATATGTGTGTATTTTTTAAATGGTACAGCAAAGAACAAGATAATCTCCCTCCCCTCTCCTTAAAGGCTGAAACCACCTCTAACAATTTCTAGTATCCTCTAAAAAATTTTGCATCTGCATTTCATCTTTTGTTAGCACGAGAAAAATAGCAATGAGGCTCCAAATAATGAGAACATCCTGACATTTAAGATGAATAGTGCCACTTAATTATAGAAATTTTATCTGAAAAATTCTAGTGCTTAGCACACAAGGTGTGGCAGATTTTTCCTGTGTGGCTCTAAATCCTTTTGTTACCAGTCCAGCCTGCTCCTGAAAGTGTCATAATACATGGATTGGGAGAAATAATAGCCATTTTCCTTTCTGGTTAGACAAATCCAAACAGAACCTCCTGGTAGTTTGGGGAACTCTGGAAATGAAACCGGACTCAAGCAGTTGGATATTATTTGAGATAGCAAAAACTGGGGAAATATTTCTCTAGCCCTCCCCACATCAGGACATAAATAACCCTACTAGAAAATAACAACAGCCATAACAGGAACAGGACAAAGAGGCACTGAGTCAGACGTGCGGAAATTCTTTCCCATTTTTCTGGGGAGGTTAAGGAAATACCTTGATATTCATTTAATCTGATACAGGCTCAGCTATTTTTTTACTATAACATTTATATCATATACTTACAGGATCAAATAAAATATTAAGATTAAAAGTTCTTTCAAGCCAAAAATCGTTATTATTGTTGATGATGTTTTTGTTGTCATTATTATTACATTCTCAATTTTAGTGGCTTGTTTTCATTTCCACACTGAACTTCTCCCTAGGAAAGAGAAAAATGTTGGTATTACCATGAAAAGTTTCTTTGTGTTAGTGGATAAACCTATCCCAAGAAAGACCAAAAGCAGACAAAAATAAAAACCACTACAAATATATTTTTACCTGACTTCTAGTTAATAAATATATATGCACAATCAGATCAATTGCTTATAAATACCTGACTTTACTGAATGTTCATAATGTTCAGTCATACCTATAAAACCTTAGGTCATGCTCACCCATTTGTAGCTAATAATTATGAAAAGAATCCACTTATTTTTAACCAATAACATTGTTTAAATTGATATTTTCATTAGACAACAAATTCAACATTCATTCCATCAATTCCCACTCAACATGTTGGACAGAATGGCAAGAACAGGTTGCCCCACTGCAAACAGAAACCAAGTAACCTAATAAAGCAGTTTTTGAATCCTCAGCCTTGCCAAAATTATAAATTAATGCCTAAAACAAAGGTTTCTAGCACGACAAACTGGGAATTCATCCCTTTCATCGTGATTAATAAACCAGCACATGCTGTTCAAATTCTGAATCATAAGTTGAACAGAAGGTAGAAACATCACAGGATTCTTATCAATTTGCCATATTCTCTCCTCCCATGCTTCATTTTCTGGGGATTTACTGTAAGAACATCAATCAAGTGATGAACAGCATTCCGCCAGAAGTACTCTTCCGGAATGGAAGTGTAATAGTATCATTTGAATAGATGTACAGTCAATTCTTAGTTTCTTTGCCTTTGGGGAGACAATATAGATTCATGAAGCCTGTAAAAAGCACTATCATTTCAAAGCCTCATGTTAACAAATTGATTCATCACCACCATCTTTAAAAAAAAAAGCTTCAACAAGCAGGTTACTTTTCCATGTGCTAAACAAAGCAATAACCAGGAGATGTCTTTGCCTCTAGAGTTACCCAAATATCCAAGAGAAAGAGAATCTGTTCTGGTTCCTATCCCTCCATTCCATTCCTTGAAAAATGCTAATCAGAACAGTTAACATGTTAGACAATGGGGGAATCTGAACCAACCAACCATATAAATGTTGCCACGATCAAGCAAGCCAAGAGAAGAAGGACCGAAATCCAAATATCCTCATCCTCTCAAAACTTGTTGAAACAAAATCCTGATGTAACCTTGACCTTGAGCCAAGGTAGATGCTAAGATGTGTCATTCTCTGGAAAGAGACATAGGGGAAGGGGGTGCTGAAGCCATCCCCAGAGTATGGGAACTAGGAGAAGGGGGATGAGGTTTTCTGTGCCCTTTCCCCTTGCACACACACATATACACATACACACGCACACACTCCTCAGTCCTGCATCCAAGGTTGGGTACTGTGGAATAAACAAACAAGGCTGCAGTTGTGAGCCATTCTTATAGCACAACACGCAGTATCTCATGCTCTGCTTTCCATCCCATAAACAGCAAATCAGAGGCAAGACTTTCCATCCGGCTGACTGTTGCCAAGCTAAACAAACTGTCCACCTTAACGTGCCTGTGAGGGAGAAAACTAATGGGGGAGGAATGCAAGTAGATCCAGGAGAAGGAGGAGGGGGAAATGCCACCAAGTTGACATCCTCCCATCCCTGTCAAATGAGCAGGGACATGAGAACCTCTCCTAACACACCACAAGATGTTACAAAATCATAAGAAGCCCTACTCTCGGCATATCAAAAGAAAGTACCCCTGTCTGTTCTCCTGGTGTGTTAGCAAAGAAGGAAGGTTTGGGGAGTGGGGCCTTTGGGGAAGGTGTGCACTTCCCTTCTGGGCACAGCTTCTTCTCCTTTTCCCTCCTTTGTAGCTGATGAGGAGTCTTGGTTACAGCAAGCTCTCTCAGAAGCTATCCTCTTTTTTCCTGCTGAAGCCTTGTGTCAGACAAACTGGGGACAGGATGAAGAGAAATTAGAAAGAAGTTAGAAAGTAAACCAAGCAGAAATCTGAGGAGAAAGCATTACAGGTAGAAGAAACAGATTGTGCAAAGTTTCTGGGTTAAGATTGTGGAGAGCTTCGGTCTGGAAGCTGGGTAAGGAAGAATAGAGGAAGATGAAGGCAGAAGAATAACGAGGTCTTGTAGGTCAGTGTATAGCTTTAGCTTATACTCGTGGAAGGTTTGAGCAGAGGATTAATCTGATCTGTAGCCAGTACCCAGGCAGTATCACTCCGGCTGCTGTGTTGAAAATAGAAAGTTAAAGGGGTAGCAAGGAGACCCTTGGGAATCAGTTGACATAATCCAGACCATACTGGCTTGGACTAGAGATGGAAGCCATGGAAGTGATAGAGCAATGGTCAGACTTTGGATACAGTTTTAAGGCAGAGCCAAAGGATTTGGTGATCTGCATGTAAAAGTGTGAGGAAAAGAAAGAAAGCAGTCATATCTTCAAGATGTTAACTCAGAGCCACTTGCACAAATGAAATTGCCTTTACTAGGATGGAGAGAAGAGAAGATGGGGGAAGGGACAAGTTCCAGCAGGGAGAAGAATTAAGAACTCAGTTTCAGACATGCTGCCTTTCAGTCAGTCGCTTAGGAAAATCCAAGTTGAAATGTTGAACAGGTGGTTGGAATAGAATTCAGGGACACATCTGTGCTGGAGACATAAAGTTTGGCTCTATCAGCATATGAGTGGTATTTAATGCCATGAGTCCGGGTGGCATCTCCACGGGGCTGCATCAGCTGGAGAGAAGAGGGCGAAGGACTAAGCCCGGGGTCACTCCGCCTGGAGGTCAGGACAAGCCTCCTCTGCGGATGGGGTATATTTGGGTTTCAGCAAGACATCTGTCAGCCTCCCTCCCACTTTAAAAGCCTGGTATGAAGCTGACTTTACTAGTGACATACTGGACTCAAACCACAACAAAACTTATCGCCACGCCATCCTGTGGGAGGGGATAATTCATGGCCGACCTTAAGGCATGCCCTCGATTCCATCCTATCAACATTTTAAAACAACACTTTGAATGAAACTATGAAAGTATACATCCGATCCTCCTCTTCCTAACTGAATATTGGTTAAACTCAGGTGTCCATTGCTTCCTCCCACAGCCTCATGCCTCAGGTAAACACGAGGGTTGGTCCTGGCTGGTCTAAGAACCATCTCACTCCCCTTTGCCTCCAGAATGGAAATGCGACTTTCTGTCAGTGAGAAATGAGAGGTTCACCAGGCTGCTCCTAAAAGAAACCTCCTGATTCCTAAGAGAGCCACAGGAGGAGATGGCTTTGCTTCCGCTTCCCCTGGGTTTCTGAAGGGAAGGACACCAGGGCCTGTGTTCTGTGGTCATCCTGCACAAATAATAATCCCATAAAATACAAATCTGAGATGCAGACATAGAATCATGGAGCTTAGAGCAAGAAAATGACCCAGAGAAGTTAAGTGAGGGGTTCAGAGTGCAGGGAAATTTAAGGTCAGGACCAGAGTCTGGTCACTGACCTCCAGGCTAGTTCTCCTCTGTACCCCATGGCCTCCTCAGCTCAGCTTCTTTCCAGCACTTACTCTGCATCATTTGGTCAGGCTCATTGCTCTCCTGAGAACCCCAGATTGGTGTCCCACTGTCTGCTACAGAACATGGCCTTCAAAAAATAACCAGAAAGCCTTTGATGGGGCATTACAAGGAGTCTTACTTTATCTATCAGCAGAAAAGATCAAAAGCTCTGGCGGATGCAAACAGAAAACAAGAGGCTCATCTGTCTTGTTAAACATTAAGACACTTCATGGGTTTTCAAAAAAATTAAGACGAGATTGTGCCCTCAGTCTGTGCATGTTATTTTTGTTTCTATCACCAGAAGCTGTTTATCCATACCAGTCAGGAGATCCGAACCAACAAATATAACCAGAGAAATGATCAAAATGCATGGAGGTGGGAAGAAGTTGCAAAACATGCCCTTTTATACTTGGAAAGATTGGAAAGTTGCTTGGATTTAGGAAGGAGATAAGATGTGGGAGGGATTGTGTCTGAGGAGGGAGAGACGGGGGCGGGGGGAGGCTGGCCGCAGTCAGTAGACAGCGCACATTTTTTAATTGTATGCAAACTATGTGTGTGAGTAGGGAAGGAGAACTTAGATTACCATATGGAAAAGTTCATCCCCCATAATCAAAATAAACATTTATATGGTGCTTACTGTGTGCCAGACTCTGGACTTTATAATAAGTTAACACAGTCAGGTGGTCTTATCTGTTTAATTTAAGGTGCATTTGTGGGTATTCACACATACACATTCATATACCCATAAGTGTATACAGCAACTTCTAAATTCCATGGTTATTTCCATTTTAAAGAGACAGAGTGAGCTTAAAGTTACTTTTAAGTTAAGTAACTCGCCCCAGATCATGCAGCTAGTGATTTGCAGAGGTGCTTTAAAGTCCATGACCCTGACCCTTATGTGGTAGGTCTCCAATAGTCCTCATCTTGGCACACAATGAAAGCTCTCTCTGAGCAGGTGGTCACCCTGTTTATCCCGAGCTCTTGGGCCTCTCACAGGCGCACCACACTGAGGTCTCCTTGGACCCCTCACACTGAGCCTTTCAAGACTTCTGCATTTGCTCCTGCTTGTTGCACCCTGGCATCAGTATCTCCCACATCTCAGCCTGGCCAAATCCTACCCATCTCTTCCAACCCACCTCCAAAGTCTCCTCCGCTGGGTAGACTTTCCCAGCATTGATTTCCCCATTGATAAGTCTGTCCCTCGCACTTACCTCTGAATTTCTTGATGAAAATACAATATCCCATATAGCTCTGCATTCCCAGCACTGAAGAAAGCACCCAAAATGTAGTAGGTGCCTAATAACTTTTTGATGAATGAATGTCTGAATAAATAATGCAAATATATTTAATATTTGGATGGGACTTTTTTCACCAGATGACTAGAATACTAGGTACTATGCTGTGTTCTATCAGGGGAGAAATTTCAAACATATTTTAGAAGTACAGAGCACGTGAATTATAACCCTTAAAATACCATATATAGAGAGATGAATACATTGGACAGACCACAGGGTAAAAAGAAAAAAGAAAAAGCCACCATTTAGGTAATCTGTACATGGGCAGAGTCCAGAATCACAATTTATCAAATGGCATTCTAGGGACATAGGCACAATCTCTTGAATATCCTTTCACACCCGTGGCTGTGTTTCTGGCCTAGAGCAAAGCTCAGCAGCCTTCCCTGACTTCAGCTCCTATTGCTAAAAGTCACACTGTGCGACAGCACCTGCCCATGGGCGTCTGAAACTGTGTGAAGTTACTGGTCAGGGCAGAGAAAGTCTAAAGGCCCTGCTCACTGGAGCAGTGAAAAAGAAGAACCTGTGTTTCAATTATTTTACTGGCTAATATTGTCCTGACTGACAGCTGATCAACAGTGAAAAATCAACTCCGTTTCCTAAGGAGGATCCTGCTATAAGTTATTCTGGTCTAGACCACTTCTGAAATTCCAATTGAATTTGAAAAATCTGTTTCTTACATTTAAACAATGTAATTTAAATTCATTTTGACTCTTACACAAACTAATGTAATGTAATGTGCGGTGTTTTGTTTTAATGTTCAAATATAACTGTGGAGGACACATCAAGGTCATGAATCACTTTGGTTCTGCATCCTGACAAGGTGTTATATGCCATGTGTTAACATCAGTGAAAAGTGACTTCATTTGCTAAGTAGCAAAAGGTGAGTTACTTAACCCATTACCTTTTGGTTTCCCCAAAATTCATTGAGTGGGGAAGGCTTAAAGATGGCAGCATGAGAGATGAGACAGAAACCTCCTCCCAAAACCACATATAATATGAAAATATAGCAAATACAACTAATCCTGAAAGAGCAACAGGAAAGAAGGCTGCAACAGACTGCCTCCTGGGGAAAAGAGCAGACCTCACAGAAAAGAGTAATGTACCAAAGCCATGATCCGGTGGGACCAATGCCCTTCCCCCACCCTAGCTCACCTGCCAGAGAAAGAGAAACAGAGTGGTGAGGGGGTGGAGGCCTATGACTGCTGAACACCCAACCCTGGAGATCTGCTCTGGGAGCACAAACTTACATTACATGGTGCTCTGGAGATTAGTAGGGATGGGTAGCTAAGACAGGCAGAATCCTCAGAGACTGAGATTCTAGCTGCTTGTGGAAAACAGGTACCCACAACTGGCCACTCTGGGACAGAAGAACAGCAGGCACTCTGAGAGACTTGCCAATAACAAGAAAGCTGCTAAAGGGGCAAGAGGTGCACAGAGTTTACTGCCCAGGAGAAAGAACAGGTCAACAAAATTGTCCCAGTGCACTCAGCCCAGCAGGTTGGGAATGTTCGGGAGCCTCAGGCACTCCATCCCCTGGTTGGCAACGCAGCTTCAAAGCCCCCCACCATGATACCCAGCCTGCTGCTACTTCCTCCTGGCCGGCACCAACGTGCAATCCTGCTGCCTGCACCATTGCACCAGGAAAGCCAGAGGGTTGCCCTGCCTGCAGCAGCTACAAGAGCATAACATAAAGGCTCCTCCCTGTGTGCTCAGCCCACTGGCCCTGGGAGTGGAGACAGGCACTGCAGCCAGGAGGCAAGAAAGAGCTCTTTCCTCCAGGCAGGCACTGGCCAGCTCACCTGTGACCCCTGCCATCGCTCCAGGCCAACCAGAGGGCAGCCCTGCCTACAGCAGCTGTAGGGGTGTATCCACGAGGCTGCTCCCTGCAGCAGTGGCTCACTAACCCTGACAGTGGAGGCAGGCACTACAGCTGGGAAGCAGTAAAGAGCTCTCTCCTCTCAGCAGGCATTAGCACCACTCACGTGTAACCCCCACCATCACTCCAGGGGCTGAGAGCTCAAGAGAGTAGAGCTTCTGGGCACTAGAGGGCACCACCTACACCAAGTTATTACCACAAATATGAAATGTCAAAAGAACCTAGTACAAACCAAAATCCCACAAATACCAGAAACAGGGCCAACTGAAATTGAACTCACCAATCTTCCTGAAAAAGATTTCAAAATAAAAATCGTAAACATGCTCAAGGAGCTACGGAAAAATATTCAAGACTTCAGGGAGGAAATTAAGAAAGAGAGAGAAACTTTGAAAAATACACTATCTGAAATAAAACACACAATTGAAGGATTTAAAAGCAGATTAGATGAAGTAGACAGTAAATGAAATACAAATTAGAGAAGAGGAATACAAAGAAGCTGAGGCATAGAGAGAAAAAAAGTATTTCAAGGAATGAAAAAATGTTAAAAGAACTGTGTGACCAATCCAAATGGAATAATATTCACATTATACGGGTACCAAAGGAAGAAGAGAGAGAACAGGAATAGAAAATGTCTTTGAGGAGGCAATTGCTGAAACCCTCCCAAACCTGGGGAAGGAGATAGTCTCTCAGGCCATGGAGGTGAACAGATCTCTCAACATTAGGGACCCAAGGAGGACAACACCAAGACATATAATAATTAAAATGGCAAGATCAAGGATAAGAACAGACTATTAAAAAAAGCAGTCAGGGAGAGAAAAAAGATCACCTACAAAGGAAAACCCATCAGGCTATCATCAGACTTCTCAACAGAAACCTTAAGGGCCAGAACTGAATGGCATGATATATTTAATGCAATGAAACAGAGGGCTGCAAAGCAAGAATACTGTACCAAGCAAGATTTTCATTTAAATTTGAAGGAGTAATTAATTCCCACACAAGCAAAAGTTGAGAGAATTTGCCTCCCACAAATTGACACTACAGTGTGTTTTGGAGGGACTGCTATAGATGGAAGTGATCCTAAGGCTGAATAGCTGTCAACAGAGAAAAAAAAAACACAGTAGAGGAAGAAGACCAATTAAATGCAAAATTATATCAACTACCCCAAAAGTCAGTCAAGGATACACAGAGTATAGAATATGACACCTAATATATACAGAACGGAGGAGGAAGAAAAAGAAGGGAGGGGAAAAAAAAGAACCTTTAGATAATATTTGAAATACCTTACTAAGTGAGGTAAGTTAGACTGTTAGATAGTAAAGAAGCTACCTTTGAACCTTTGGTAATCACAAATCTAAAGCCTGCAATAGCAATAAGTATATATCTATCAATAATCACCCTAAATGTAAATGGTCTGAATGCACCAATCAAAAGACATAGAGTCACTGAATAGATAAAAAAAAATGACTCATCTGTATGCTGCCCACAGGAGACTCACTTCAAACCCAAAGACATACACAGACAGAAAACGAAGGGATGGAAAAAAATATTTCATCCAACAAATAGGGAGAAAAAAGCAGGAGTTTCAGTACTTGTATCAGACAAAATAGACTTCAAAACAAAGAAAGTAACAAGAGACAAAGAAGGACATTACATAATGATAAAGGGGTCACTCCAACAAGAGGTTATAATCATTGTAAACATTTATGAATCCAACATAGGAGCACCTACATATGTGAAACAAATACTAATAGAATTAAAGGGGGAGATAAGATGCAATGCATTCACTTTAGGAGACTTCAACACACCACTCACTCCAAAGGACAGATCAACCAGATAGAAAATAAGTAAGGAGACAGAAGCACTGAGCAACACATTAGTACAGATGGACCTAATAGACATCTACAGAACACTCCACCCAAAAGCAGCAGGATACATATTCTTCTCAACTGCACATGGAATATTTTCAAGAACAGATCATAAACTAGGCCACAATAAGAGCCTCAGTAAATTCAGAAAGATGGAAATTGTACCAATAAGCTTCTCAGACAACAAAGGTATGAAACTAGAAATAATTACACAAAGAAAACAAAAAATCCCACAAATACATGGAGGCTTAATAACATGCTCCTAAATAACCAATGGATCAGTGACCAATAAAAACAGAGATCAAACAATATATGGAGACAAAAGAAAACAATAACTCAACACTGCAAAATCTGTGGAACACAGCAAAGGCTGTGCTAAGAGGAAAGTATATTGCAATACTGGCTTACCTCAGGAAAGAGGAAAAATCCCATATGAACAGTCTAAACTCACAGTAAACGAAACTAGAAAAAGAAGAACAAATGAGGCACAAAGTCAACAGAAAGAGGGACATAATAATGATTAGAGCAGAAATAAATAATATAGAGAAGAATAAAACAATAGAAAGAATCAGTGAAAGCAGAAGCTTGTTCTTTGAGAAAATAAACAGAATAGAAAATGCCTAGCCAGACTTATTAAGAAAAATGGAGTCTACACACATATACAGAATCAGAAATGAGCAAGGGAAAATCAGTACAGACACCACAGAAATACAAAGAATTATTAAAGAATACTATGAAAATTATATGCTAACAAACTGGATAACCTAGGAGAAATGGACAACTTTCTAGAAAAATACAACCTTCCAAGGCTAACCCAGGAAGAAACATAAAATCTGAACAGACCAATTACCAGCAACAAAATTGAATTGGTAATCAAAAAACTACCTAAGAACCAAACTCCTGGACCAGATGGCTTCACCACTGAATTTTATCAAACATTTAATGAGTACCTAATACGCACCCTCTTGAAGTTTTCCAAAAAATAGAAGAGGAGAGAATACTTCCAAACTTATTCTATGAGGCCAGCATCACTCTAGTACCAAAACCAGACAAAGACACCACAAAAAAAGAAAATTACAGACCAATATCCCTGATGAAATAGATGCAAAAATACTCAACAAAATATTAGCAAACTGAATTTAAAAATACATCAGAAAGATCATCCATCATGATTAAGTAGGATTTATTCCAGGGATGCAAGGATGGTACAATATTCAAAAATCCATCAACATCACCCACCACATCAGCAAAACAAAGGACAAAAATTACATGACAATCTCCATAGATGCTGAAAAAACATTCAGCAAAATTCAACATCCATTCATGATAAAAACTTTCAACAAAATGGGTCTAGAGGGCAAGTACCTCAACATAATAAAGGCCATATATGACAAAGCCACAGCCAACATCATACTTAACAGCAAGAAGCTGAAAGCCTTTCCTTTAAGATCGGGAACAAGACAAGGATGCCCACTCTCCCCACTTTTATTCAACATAGTTCTGGAGGTCCTAGCCATGGCAATCTGACAACACAAAGAAATAAAAGCATACAGATAGGTAAAGAAGAAGTTAAACTGTCACTGTTTGCAGATGACATGATATTGTACATAAAAAACCCTAAAGAATCCACTCCAAAATTACTAGATCTAATATCTGTTTTCAGCAAAGTTGCAGGATACAAAATTAATACACAGAAATCTGTTACATTCCTATACACTAATGATGAACTAGCAGAAAGAGAAATAAGGAAAACAATCCCATTCACAACTGCATCAAAAAGAATAAAATTCCTAGGAATAAACCTAACCAAGGATGTGAAAGACCTATACTTTGAAAACTACAAGACATTCATGAGAGAAATTAAAGAATATACCAATAAATGGAAACACATCCCATGCTCATGGATAGGAAGAATTAATATTGTCAAAATAGCTATCCTGCCTAAAGCAATCTACAGATTCAATGCAATCCCTATCAAAATACCAACAGCATTCTTCAACGAACTAGAGCAAATAGTTCTAAAATTCATATGGAACCACAAAAGACCCCAAATAGCCTAAGCAATCCTGAGACAGAAGAATAAAGCTGGGAGGATTATGCTCCCCAACTTCAAGCTCTACTACAAAGTCACAGTAATCAAAACAATTTGGTACTGGCACAAGAACAGACCCATAGACCAATGGAACAAACTAGAGAGCCCAGATATAAACCCAAGCATATATGGTCAATTAATATATGATAAAGGAGCCATGGATATACAATGGGGAAATGACAGCCTCTTCAACAGTTGGTGCTGGCAACACTGGACAGCTACATGTAAGAGAATGAAACTAGATTTCTGTCTAACCCCACCAAAGTAAACTCAAAATAGATCAAAGACCTGAATGTAAGTCATGAACCCATAAAACTCTTACAACACAACATAGGCAAAAATCTCCTGACTATAAAACATGAGCAACTTTTTTATGAATGCATTTCCTCGAGGAAGGGAAACAAAAGCAAAAATAAGTACATGGGACTACATCAAACTAAAAAGCTCTGTACAGCAAAGGACACCATCAACAGAACAAAGAGGCATCCTACACTGTATGGGAGAATATATTTGTAAATGACATATCCAACAAGGGGTTAACATCCAAACTATATGAAGAACTCACACACCTCAACACCCAAAAAGCAAATACTGGATTAGAAAATGGGCGGAGGATATGAACAGGCAATTCTCCAAAGAAGAAATTCAGATGGTCAACAGGCACAGGAAAAGGTGCTCCATATTGCTAATTAGCAGAGAAATGCAAATAAAAACCACAATGAGGTATCACCTCACACCAGTAAGGATGGCCAGCATCCAAAAGGCTAAGAACAACAAATGCTGGTGAGGATGAGGAGAAAGGGGAACCCTCCTACACTGCTGGTGGGAATGTAAGCTAGTTCAACCATTGTGGAAAGCAGTATGGAGGTTCCTCAAAAAACTCAAAAGAGAAATACCATTCGACCCAGGAATCCCACTCCTAGGAATTTACCCTAAGAATGCAGCAGCCCAGTATCAAAAAGACGGATGCACCCCTATGTTTATTGCAGCACTATTTGCAATAGCCAGGAAATGGAAGCAGCCTAAGTGTCCATCAGTAGATGAATGGATTAAGAAGATGTGGTACATATACACAATGGAATATTATTCAGCCATAAGAAGAAAACAAATCCTTCCATTTGCAACAACATGGATGGAGCTAGAGGGTATTATGCTCAGTGAAATAAGCCAAGCAGAAAAAGACAAGTATCAAATGATTTCACTCATCTGTGGACCATAAGAGCAAAGAAAAAACTGAAGGAACAAAACAGCAGCAGACTCACAGAACCCAAGAACGGACTAACAGTTACCAAAGGGAAAGGGACTGGGGTGGGTGGATGGGAAGGGAGGGACAAGGGGGAAAAAGGGGCATTACGATTAGCAGATGTAATGTTGGGGGGGTGCGGGGAGCGCTGTACAACTCAGAGAAGACAAGTAGTGACTCTATAGCATCTCACTATGCTGATGGACAGTGACTGTAATGGGATCAGTGGGGGGACCTGATGCAGTGGGGAGTTTAGTAACCATAATGTTACACATGTAATTGTAGATTAATGATACCAAAATATAAAAGCCTGCATAGAGCTTTTACCTCAAGATTCAGAGCAAGATTAAATTTTTAAAACCATATAATGCATGAAGCGATCATTTCCAGACTTGTTTGGTATCCAAAACATTCAAAGTATTTTGTCTGCAGATTGCCAGAATACATCGCCTCTGTGGGAAAGGAGCCAAAATCAATAAAACCAGTTGAGATTAAAAGAAAATTAAAAGTGAAAAAAAGATGGCTTGGGATAGTCAAGAACTATAGGAAAACAAAGTTAAATTAGAACTGCTATGGTTCGAATGCTTGTGTCTGCCCCCAAAATTCGTGTTGGAATCCTGACCCCCAAAGGTGATAGTATTTGGAGATGGGGCCTTTGGGAGGTGATCGGGCCCTGAGGGTGGCGCCCTCATGAAGGGAATGAGCACTTATAAGACCCCACAGAGTTCCTGTGCCTGCTTTGCCAAACGAGGATCCAATACGGAATCTGTGATCCAGAAGCGACCATCGCTCAGTGAGGCTGCAATGCTCGTCTCGGACTTCCATCCTTCAGAATAAATTTCTGTTGTTTATAAGCCACCTGGTCTGCGTATTTTGCTATAGCAGCCCAAACGGACTAAGACAGAACTAAAGTGTGCCTTTTCGGCAATAAAAACAAAATATACACAGCAGAAAAAGGAATCCGTGATAATGGATAACAAACTTGAATTCCCCAGATCGCAAAGGAAAGAGAGAGATTTTTTTTTTAATCAGAGGACAGTACTTACTTGAAATATACAAATAAGATACTTCTTAAGGATTATAATTGTGTTTCTGAGAAGGAAACAAGAAGATAACTGTATTAAAAACAATAAAGGCACAATCAAAAAATTTCTTTTGAAATTGATGAAATATTCCAGTATGAAGATTAAAGCAGTTTCCTGAGATACAAGCTAAACCAACTAAACGATAGTGTTATATTCTGAGTAAAACTTTCAATTACTGCCATGCGATTAGACCAAACTTTGTGACTGTCAATATCTGCCACATACATTCAAGTTGCTTTGCTTGTAATGTTCAAATATTCATTTTGGACAGAGAGGGATTCCAAGCCAGATGTTCCTCCTTCTCTGATTAGTCAAGACTTCACTGCAAACTACTCTTCTCAATCTTGGCATTAATTCTATCAATCACTAGATAAAATCTTGCAGTCAAAAAGACCAATCCAAGGCTGTTAACATTTTCTAGAAAAACGATTCAATTTAAACTTCAGTTTCACCATGACTCAGAAAACCAACCCAGCCAGAGGCCAACTGCAGAAACAATGCCTACCTGAAGCACCATGCCGCTGAGCACTGGTGAGGCCATCACACCTGGACATGACAGCTCATGTGCCTCATGTGCCACTGGGCAATATTCTTGTTGCACATATAGTCTTGTTGTAGATAAATCCCTAATTAACTTTTTGGGACTTAAGCCAGTTCTTTGTGTCAATATCAGAATCCAAATGAGAGTTAATGGGCCAAGACTGAAAAATAAAGGGGGAAAAATTCTGTAGAAACCAAGCAGAAATTACCAATTGTTTACAAATGCACAAAACAGACTGACTTAATATGTCTCCCCGAGAGCACCAGTTGGCAAAGGCCACTTGGGCAGTGTCTGTGGAATTTATAAGGAAGGGATTATGGTGCAAGAATATCCAGGAAGACATTCTCAGATATGAAAATGCTTACACATGTACCTCTCTCAGAAAAAAAAAAAAAACTTAATAGAGTACTCTAACCAGGATGAATCAAAAATTTTTAAACTCAATAATAGTCCAACTATACAAAAGGGCTCTTGAGACATATTTGGTCTGAATTGCAAACTTAGAAATGTAATTGGATACATGCTGTCAGAAGTATTCAACGACCTGGGGACAAACTTTTTTTTTTTTTAATTAATTATTTTTTTTCCTGGGGACAAGTCTTTACAGAGTTAGACTTTCTCAACTCTCTCTCTTCTGCTTCTGGGTTTTTTTGCCCCATATATTTCCATAAAATGTGTTTCTTGAGCTATTCTTTACCCCAGAGTTCAGCTGGGATCCTTCACATGATATATGTAATGATCATTTAAAAGACTACCTGCTGAAGCTGGGTTCCAACTCCCCCTCACAGTGGCTAAATGATTCCATATTCTTAGGACAGTGGATTGGGAGAAGCCCCTAAAATGGAAGTTTCTTCTTCTCCCCAAACTACTTCTTTCCAGGATACTCTGTGTGTTGAAGGGAGAAAAGGAAAAGTTTTACTAATATTCTTCTGGAGCTCATTATGCCAAAAAATAACTATTTTACAGTTTTAAATATATACAAATATGAAGAGATAAAAGATTGTAACTAGAAATCGTTAAACTTTTGATAGTGGTGGGATTCTAGATTGTTTTTATCTTCTTCTTGTCTTTTTTTTCCAAATGTTCAGTAATGTTATTTCATAACTGAAAAAAGATGCTTTAAAATCTATTTGTATAATTATATGTCATATAATCACAATTACTTCTGAATATAGAGCAAAATATCTTGGCCCAAATACACAAAAATAACATTAAAAGTGATTTTTTTCTGGGTGATGTATGATGGGTAGTTTTTCCCTCTTGAATATTTTAAACTTTTTTCTGTCAGGATAACAAATTGTTTTATTATAGAAAATGTTATTCTCATAAAACTCAAGGGTACAGCATAGCTTTGAGGAAGATACAGGCACCCATACCATAAAATATTTACTGTGTTTTATTTCTATTTCACACTTAGAATTTAATAGACTGTAAGACACTCTGTGGAATAAGCCACCTGCTGCCCAACCAGACATAATAAAGGAGGCAGAAGCAGAGAGGTGACATGTTAGGACTGTTTTGTCACACTGCGTGTGTCACAAGAGAGCAAGGACTGCTTTAATTACTACTCATTTGAATTTCTGATAGATATTATGGCAAAATTTAAACCTTGTTAATTTACTTTGGCGGCCCAACAACAGGCTCATTTACAATCCTTTGAGGGAATTGCAAATTTCCCGTGCTCCAGTGCGGGTGAAGTGGTGTTATTCATATGAGAGCGTGGTGGAATTCAGGGCTGAATGTTAGTCAGAATGCGGGTTAGTCTGAATGTATTTTTAACCCATCAGAAACCTAAGTCGTGATTTTTAATATTTGGAAGAAATGGTACAGGGAAAACAATCAGTTATAAGTTCATAAAAATTCCAACATGGTCTAACACTGATATTTATAACTTTTGAATCTAAAATTTTATCACTGGAACATTTTCATAGAACTATAAGATAAATGTCAAGTTATTCTGACCCCTCCCAAAATTCATCCAAAATTCTCGACTAATAATCTTGAGTAGGATAGTTTTCTTAAAGAACTAAGCTTTTCCCATCTTAGAATGTAAACTCTACAAACATGAGAAATTTCCCTTTCTTAATTTTACTTCCATCCAAGCCCCAGTTGCGTGCCGTGAACATTCGGCCTGTGGAATGAACCCTTTCTCAGGAGTGGGGCAGACACGGGCCCAGGCCAGGCGAAAGGAAAAGAGGAAATGAGAGAAGATTCACTGGTGTACTTGTGGCCGTGCTGAGAACAGCAGCGCCTTTCATTCATAGAAGAGATTTGAAATGCCCAGAGTGGGTTTTAGAGCCTTCTTCACAGAGGTCACATGTCAAAAAAGCCTAGAGTGAATATATATAAAGCATGGATATTGATTTCAAGGGGAAAAAAATTTAAAGGAAAGACTTTCAGATCTTTTCTTTTCCAAAATGCAGATTTCACTTTCCTGGCTTTTATGTCTGGTGCCAGGGTTCTAAGATGTTCACGAAGCCGAAGAATGAGCTTAGCAAACAGGCTAGGTAGGAGAGCAAGGTACAGGCTTTTATTTAGAAATAAAGTGATAGGACAGAGCTCCTGGCTTACGCCAGGAGGGGACAAGAGAGTCCGGTGTGCTGCGTTGTCCAGGGATTTTATAGGCAGATGAGGATTTTTCGAGAACATGAAAAAAAGGTTTAGGGGTGCAGACCTGCTAAGTGGTGTCTGAACACCCAGAATTAACTTAACACAAGGAATTTCTCACCCCATCTCTCTCTGGAATACTGGCGTCCTGGTCTAGTAGCATATCAAAAGACAGCCTGCCCAGCCCCCGTGGTGGGCTGAGGTATTGTCTGTTTGCTAAAGAGTAAGGTAAGAATTCTGCTTCCCAAACTTCCTGGGTGTTAAAATGCAATCTTATCTTTAAGGTGGAATCTTCCCTACCTTTCACTATGTTGGTTACAGCTGGGTCTGCAAGCTAAATTAGTTGCCTGGTTTGCAAAACCACCCCATCAGATCTGAAGGAGGAAAGACAGCACACAGGCCTGGGCCTTTTAGCATGCTAAAGTGAATCTCACACATGATTACAAATGATTAGCATAATAAAAACATGTGCTGCTCTTCTTTATATGGGGAACACCCACTGATCTCACTGAAGAATGACCCTAGAGCTCAATGTTTAACACAGAGTTTTGGAAGGGGGTTTCCTTGCATGTAGCTACATTGCTCTGAGTGCAAATATCCTGCCTTGCTTTTTCCAGAGGCCCTCCCCCTACTCTGACTACACCCACAGTCCCTGTCTCATGTCCATGAATGGTCCTTTGTATACCTGTACCTGACTCTTTTCTTAAAAGCCAATAAAGCATAAGTTCATAGATAAAAGTAGGTAGTGAATTTAGGATGACCATAATCCACCTCAAAGTTTTTGGATCATAGGGAAATCAACCCATTACACCTCAGACCAGTGGAAGAATAAGCTTGGAACCTCAATACATGCTGAAATCAGATACAAGCAGTCTGATGGGGATGTTTTCAACTTTATCAACATTGTCTGGTTTCTAGGCACATCCTGTAATTAACGGTCTGGGTATGCTCCACATTACTCAAAATCGACAACTTGTAAAAGCTGCCCGCATGCAGGAAGAAATATGTATAGGTTCATCACTACCATTCACTTCCTGTTCTGGTATTTGATCTCAGTGGACTTTCAGCTCACCTAGGAAGACAAAGCTGAAAAAAGAATTAGCCTTTATGTTCTTAATAAGTAACTGAAAAGTGATAAAATTAAAGACTAAGTTTTCATTATTTAGACTATTCTCACATGATTAACTTGGAATACTCGAAGTTTAAATTCAATCTGCCAGCTTCGAAATTTGTTATAGGTTTCGGGGTGCCTTTTCCTTTGGTTATTTTGCTTTGGTGTTTGGAGTGCTTAATTTAACAGAAGTATTTATCCAATGGCTCCCTGATTCTTTGATGTGGCAAATGCTCTAACCTGAAGACTCAGACCTCCTCCCTTCTCTAACTCCTAAGATTGGCAATGTCCTTGCCATAGGGCATCTTCGCGTCTTCTTACGGAACACATCAGTCTCAAGTGGAGAGTTCAACACTGTGGAGCACAAAAGAGTCAATTAGTTGATATTTGTACGGCACTCAGTTCTTCAGCAATCGAGACCCATGAAATGAGTTCCCTGATACACCGTGGCAGCTGGGAATTGATAGGTGAACACAGCCTCTCTAATTAGGATGGCAACTATATTTGCTCTCTGATGTGGTTCTGTGAGAAAAACAGAAACAGAAACAAAACAACTACTATGAGGAGATGGGAAAAAACTTGCACAAATGCAAACAGAGCACTAATAAAATGAAGAGCTGCCGTTTAGTTAGCCAGGTATTGCTCTAACCCCTTGATGGACTGACGCGTCATAATCCACACAGCAGCCCTATAAAACAAGACCTATTCTTACCTCCATTCTACATGTAAGGAGAGCAAGGCACTGAAGAGTTAGGTAATCTGTCTGAGGTCATACAACTAATAAAACAGCATGAGAAGCCTGGATTTCGACCGAGGTCTGGCCCCAGATCCCAAGCTCCAAACCACTGTGCACATACCTTCCTGTGACCGACCTTACACAAACATACATTTTTTAATATAAGACATATATTGTCAGTGTTTCCAAACCCCAAATGAGAACACATGACTAGTTAAGTGATTTTTCTTGATTTCTGGATTGGCTCAAAAAAAAAAAATTAGGTTACTTATCTTTTTAAAACCATAAAAGCTAAGTTGTTCAGTTATACAATTAATGAATCGTCTCAACTTGAAAAGAATCAAGTCACAGGAAAAGCTAGAATGTTCGGTGGCCAGAGTCACAAGGAAGGCATGAATTTGTAAATTAAAATGTACATTAGCATCGTAGCCCTACATTTTGTTCACATGCGACTTTCTTCCCTTTTTCTGATTAAAAAAAAAAGTCAGACATTTTATCAGTGGCATGTCGAACTTTAAAGCTTCTCAGCACATCTGTACCCTTTCCACTGGACTCTGTGGGGTGTCAGCCTCCTCACTGTCCATCAGTTACTTTGTCACTTAACAATTCTGATCCATACACCTGACCTGCACTGATGGTGCTCCAGCATCAGACTTACCTGGAATTTGCAGGTTGGAGGTGAAGCAAAGCTCTTCTTTACCTTGAATGAAAAGCTTTGACTTTAATTAATGAATTAAAATTAAAATTAATTCAAATTACTTTGAATTTAAAAAGAATGCAACTCTAGAGCTGTCTGGGGTCATATTGTGTGACATACCTGTAAGAGAGCCAGAGAGAATTTGAAGCTAAGTCATGGGCAGCTAAGCAAAAGAAAATATCCCTGAGTCCAGCTTGACCCTTATCTTTCCAGATATGTAGTCACTGTGTCCATTTATATTCAGTTTTCAGAAAACTGCAGTTGAAAAATATGTTATTCATTCAGTCTTTCATGCATTTATCCATCAGATGTTTATTAGATGTCTACTATGTGTTGGATTTAAATGGAAAATTATATACCCTGTTCTTGATATCTATAAGAAACTGAGTATCTGGAGAAGTTTCAAGGCAATTACAGTTCTGAGTCTGTTTGAATTTCTTTAAAAGGCCTAGGCTTTAGAGATGGTTTATGACTTCCTGAAGCAGAGCTCAGAGCCTTGACTCCAATGCTAAAGGTGGAACACTGAGGTCCAGGCTCCCCAGCCCTCATTTTTAAAGATCTGAGTCCAAAAGTAATTTGAGGTCCAGGCTCCCCTATCCCTCATTTTTAAAGATCTGAGTCCAAAAGTAATTTGTATTATGTTTTAGAAAACAGAAAGTCCAAAAAAGCACAAATAAGAAAATAAAAAACATCCATAGGCCAACTGTCAAGAAGTAACCGCTGTTAATACATGGGTATATCTATTTCCAGTAAGACCTCATTTTGCGAGAAAATTCATGGGTCTGTGTGTTGGAATTATTTTGACCCATCAAGATTCTATTCATTTATTTCCAGTCTTCTGTCATAACTAAATTAGATGGCTGTGTAGGGTATAATAAAGAAGCTTCAATGGAATAATCAGAGCAACGTTTAGCCGTGCTTTCCCATTAGGGACACGAGTTCTGCCTGACAACTGTCCGCAGTCAATTGATTGTCTTCAGTCAGAAGATAATTAGAAAAGCTGCCTGCATCTGCTGCTTGAGCAGTTAAGCATGAACTGGATGACGCATGTGAGAAATTGTCCATCCTAGTAGACCAAAAAACAGGAAGTGGAAACTGGGAACATCTAAGTTTTGAGGCTTAATGAAAGCTCCAGCCTCTTTTCCCCACATGCAAATAATACCAGCTGGTCTGACAGTTCGCTCATAAATGAGTTCTGTCAGAAACCGATCCAGTAGTTCTCATAGAATTTAGGTCACCCAATCCTGTCTAGAGGTTTTGATAAACTCTGCAATTTATTATAGGAAACAAATGTTTCTCCCTCCAACTTTGGGGTGAATAGATTCTGAGAAGCCACATTCATCCAGACCCCCTCAGAAGAGGCCTTGCTTCCCCAGGAGCACCAAGGACAGGCGTGACCAGCCCATCTCAGGTCTGGGTCGGGAAGCACACGTTAGAGTGCACAACTTCTACGTGTGGCATCCTCAGTCCTCAAGTTCTCCTGCCAGTGAGACATCCCTTGATAGCCAAATGGTTAAATAGACAGGTTCTATAGCTGGGGTCCTGGATTCAAATCTCTGTAGCTACTGGCTGGGTAAACTCTCTCCTTTGTAAATATTAAAGAGCTGACATTTAAAGCTTTCATAACAGTACCTGGCACATAAAGATAGCTGGCACTCAAATAAAGTTACCTGGCACTCACATAAAGATACCTGGCACTCAAATAAAGTTAGCTGTTCTCATTACTTACCAAGCAACTATCAGCATGATAGTTACATGTGGAGATATATTTATTACAAAGAATAAAATCTTTTAAAACAGAAAATTATAAAAATAACCAGAACAATATAGGACTTTTCCCCATAGGTAGTTTAAGAACTATTCTTATGATCTTATCTGTAATATTCATTTCCTTAAAAATATTATGGGTAAAGTTTGTCTGGATTGTTGCAAATTCAGAAGTGATGATACCCTAATTATTGGTTCTGAAGATCTCAATTCTTATTTTTCACACTAAGGAAGTCTTCTTGTCATGAAGTCTTCTGACTCTGGTATGGTGGAATACCTTGTTTCAGACTAATCCGCTTACCAACTACAGTTTCTTATTCTAGAAGAAATGTAAAAAGTAACTGTTTAAAGTCACTGGAGAGCGACTAAAAAGGAGGCAGAATTAAGAAGACATTCAACTCTTGAAAGAAACAGCCACAATAAGTAAGACCTACATTATTCAGTTTTTCCCTGGAGACACACTCTAATCCAGAGCATGAAGGATAACCTCGAGTAGAAAGCCTCCATCTTATTAGCCTAAATATTTGTGGACTACCATAGTAGATAGAAATTCAGAGATGAAATCTCAGGAAGGAGAAGGAACCCCCAGAGTAGTAGGAACCCCCAAATTTGCTTTAACTACTCTTATATTCTTGGTTAACTTTTTAATTGTACTGGTGCAAGATAAGATTCTAAGGAACACAGGAGTGACAGTTGGAAGAGCTAGAGATCTGTGCATAGATTTCAGCGACCATTCACCAAGGGGATACAGAGTTTGATTTCAAGACCCTTCAAATGTCTCAGGCTTCCATTAAAACCCCAGTAGGGCCATTCATTAGGAGTAAAGATCTTCTCTCAAACTTTAAAATAATCATGCTAAATGAAAGAAGCCAGATACAAGAGATTACCTATTGTATGATTCCATTCATGTGAACAGTTAGAGAAAGTAAATTTATAGAGGCAGAAAGCTGATCAGTGGTTTCCCGGGCCAGGTGTAAGAGTGAGGATTAACTGCAAGCAGGTACAAGGGACCTTTTTAGGGTGATGGAAACGTTCTAAAACTGTATTGTGGATAAACAAAATGTGGGGTATATATGAAATGGAACATTATTCATCTGACACATGATGAAACTTAGATGAACCTAGAGGACATTACATTAAGTGAAATAAGCCAGTCACAAAAAGATATGTGATTCCACTTACATACCTAGTGTAGTCTAATTCAGGGAGACAGTAAATTGGTGAGTTTCTGGAACTGGGAGGAGAAGAGAATTGGGGGTTATCGTTTAACAGGCAATAAAGTTTCCATTATACAAGATAGAGAGTTCTGGAAATGGACAGTGATAATAATTGCCCAACAATGTGAACGTATTTAATGCCACTGAACTGTACACTTAAAAATGGTTAAAATGGTAAGTTTTATGTTATGTGTATTTTACCCTAATTTTTAAAAGCTAGATCATGGTTATATTATAGTTGCACAACTCTAGAAACTTACCAATCATCATTGAATTATATACTTACCATGGGGAAAATTTATGATATGTAAATTACACTTTTATTATCTATTAAACAGTCTTTGAAAAAAAGAACTTATCTCAGACTAAGAGATTTGCCTTAGGGCTAATGACAAAATTAAACTAAACCTACTCTAAGAAAGACTAAAACCAAGATTTCCCAGGCTCAAGGTGATCTTCCAGTAATGCAACTACCTGTTAGAATATAATTACACAGTCTTCAGAGGATAACAGAATTCAAATATACTATAATGTACTACTCACAATATTGAGTATGCAATCAAAATCACTACATGTGTGAAAAAAATAGAAAAATGTGACCATTTTTTTTCAGAGAAAATTTAGTCAATAGAAACAGGTCAACAGATGGCCCAGATGTTGGGTTTAGCAGAAAAGGACTTGGAAATAATCATAAAACATTTAAAGACTCTGTAGGAAAAGATTAGTAGGATAGGTGAAAAGATAGGGAATTTTAGGAGATATGTCAAATTTGTAGAAAATTTCAGAAAAAAGAAACAAAGAAATAATAGAATTTAAAAATACAATATTTTAAATAAAATATTCATTAGATAGTATTCAAAGAAGATTGACCATAACAGAGAAAAGGATCAGCAAATTTGAAGATGGATCAATAAACACCATCCAAACTGAAACACAGAAAAAGAAAAGATTTTCTAAAATAAATAGAACCTGAATTACCTGTGCAATAGTATCAGTCTAATAAAGATATTCTTGGAGTCCCAGAAGGAAAAAAGAGAATCAGGAAGAGAAATACATATGAAGAAATAAGGAATTTTTCTAAATTTGATCAAAACCACAGATCCAAGAAACTCGGCAAAACCTACGCAAGATAGAAACAAAACCAGACCAGGTAACATCACAAAGGAACTTCTAAAAACAAAATATGAAAAAAAAAAATCTTAAAAACAACCAGAGTTTTAAAAGACTCATGGCATAAAGGCAACAATTATAAAAATTATGACTTACTTCTCATCAAAAAGATCGGAATCTGGAAAACAATGGAACCACATTTTAAAATGCTGAAAGAAAAAACAATCTTTGTCAACCAAGTATTCTATATCTAGCAAAAACCTCTTTTAAAAATGGCAGTGAAGTAAACCTATCTTGAGATAAAGAGCTGATAGAATATGTTGCCAGCAGACCTTTACTACAAGAAATGATAGAGAACTTTCCTCAGGCTGAAGGAAAATGATACCAGGTACAATTCAGATCTACAGTTAGGAAAGAAAAGCACTGGGAATGGTAAATATCTGAATAGATTATTTTTCTTTCTTACATTCTATAAATGCCAACTGTTGAAAGCAAAAATGACAATAACGTATTGCTATTTATTTCATATCTAAAGGTTAAAAATATGAAAGTAGTAGAAAAGGTGGGAGAAACTGTTAATGCAATTACACTATTGTGAGATTCTGACATTATATGAAAAGAGATAATATTTACTTGAATTAGAATGTGAGACTTAAGGATACATATTATCATCCCCAAAGAATTCTTTACTATGGATTAGTTACTATAGCAGCTTAATAATATTTCTCCTAAAATTATTTAAGAAGCATCATGTGAAAGATAGTTTAGAAGCAAAACAACACACTCAAAAACACTATAAAATTATAATAGGACATATTTTTTCAATAAAAAATATGATTTCTCTCTATGTATTCAAATACTTCCTAAGTCATTCTCTTACAGACTCAGAGGTGATTCACGATAAATCAGGGTGATGTGTTTCACTGAAAGATTTGGGCAAAAATACCACAAGCTTTCATATTTGATTATAATTATCTCTCCCCATTTCTTGCCTTATAATGCAGGATAAGTTTAAAATATGAGTATTTTAAAATACAGTATTCAAGTTTGGACTAGAGAGCAAACCTCTCCA
The DNA here is from genome assembly GCA_029783875.1 of Phataginus tricuspis. Taxonomy (NCBI): domain Eukaryota; kingdom Metazoa; phylum Chordata; class Mammalia; order Pholidota; family Manidae; genus Phataginus; species Phataginus tricuspis. The sequence goes on from JAQQAC010008864.1 coordinate 17,568,177, forward strand.
TAGAGAAACTGCCCAGAAAAACTGGTAATATTTTGACATTTTATAACAATAAAAATAACAAATACTTACTGAATGTCTATCATTAAGGGCCAAGGATAAGAGTGAAGTACAGAGTTGAGGAGCACCCTGACCTTTAAGGAACTCTTCATATAAATAATATACAAATATTTTTTAAAAAACACAAATAATTACTATTCAAGACAGAAAGAAATAAAAATCCAACAAGAAAATTACCAAGTTTAAGGGCAAGTGAGATCATCTTCAGAGCATTAGCAATGGACCTGTAGGATGAATAGGATTTTCTTAGTGAAGCATGTGGGGCTGAGACAATATTCACATGAAAATGAGAAACTATGGACTGTGTGAGGGGACAATCCAGCTATTCAGTTCATCTCTGTCATTAGGGACTAATAACGGAATTGTCAGAAATTAGCTGGACATGCAAATTGGGGCATCTTCTGAAGGGATATGTTGACAACCCCAAGAACTTAGAACCTTATTCCTTCTCTTACAGAAAGTCATTTCCCACATGCCAAGGGTTTGGCATAATCAAACTATATTCTTGGGAAAGATGAATCTGGCTGATGGGCTAGAGACAAAAGAGACAGTAACTAGAGTCCTATAAAAATGTCCTGCTCACCGAGGATCACAGCATGCTGGAGATTAAACTAGGATGGTGTTGGAATGAAAGCCAGAGCTACTTCCTCAGAAGGTCCTGCCAAGGGGCTCCCCAACCTCATGACCCCATACACTGAATGCCTCCAGGGCTGCAGCTCTAGGCACAGGTAACACATTAAAATGAGGGGCATACGACTCTCAAAGAGCACATCAAAACACACACAAGTCACCAAAATAAAAAGTAGAGCAAAATAGATGCCACATAGAAGTTTTTCCACCTTCAGGACATGATCTGGTACTATGTGGCTAAGCAGCTGAACAGGGCAGATTGGGAGCATCTGGAACTTGGAAACAGACATGTCTACTGGGATAGAGATGAACAGAAAGGAAGAGGGAGTCCAGTCTGACAAGCAGAATGTGGATTCCAGAAAGCACAGCCGTGGATTCCAGAAAGAAATCCAGAGGAGCCGTGTCCCCATGGAGTGGGACTTAACACTGAGTTACGCTGTAGCCCTACTTTTGGGTGGAGCAGAAACAGAGGAATCCAGAACTGCCAGTCATCACAGATGAGATGCAAGAAAACAGGCAGGCCGTAAGGGCGCCAGTACATCCGTCATCACTCACGGGAGCCCTTCCCGTTATTAGGCTTGGGGTCAGGGTCAAGACACCAGTACAGGAAGGGGGCAGCAGACCGCTATATGATGAGACCCCCGAGATCCCCACGTGATGGACACTCTCATCTTGTGCAGTCTAGCGAGACAGCAGGTTCTGAGGTTCCGAGAACAAGACGGAAGCCGATGACCAGAACTGGGCGATAAGTTTCGGAATGTGTATTAGGATCCAACCAAACAGCCAATTAACGGAAGCGGGGTCCAGGGTCAGCCCCAGTCTGAGGTAGTCAAAGCCGAAGTGATAAGCTAGAATCATTTGAATCCACCTTAATTCTGGTCAAGATCTTATCTAGAGAGAACGAAGCTGAGATTGAAGAAAGAACAAGTCACATCAGTGAGGAGAAGGGGGTGGCCACAGCTGGGGAGCCCCTGCCCTGACTGGGATGCAAGACGTGCTGCCCTGACCTAGGGGAGAGCCATGTTCTGGCCGGAAGGACCAGAGAGACCCATCACTGGACACTGGCTCTTTTCTGACAAGTAAAGTTGTCTCAAGATGGAGAAGAAATAGGAAGACTTGCCAGGCTATGGGAGCAAACAGGTGGCTGGAATGCCCATGATTTGAGGATATCAGAGGGGGGTGAAGTCAGGGGGACCTGGGTAAGTGAGGACCAGAGACCAACCTAAGGAATGGGGACTTCATTCTGTAAGTAACAGGTGCCACTAAAGGTTTCAAGGAAAGAACTGACACGCTGCCATTCTGCACAATGAGCCTGACCACCGTGTCTGGCCTCTACTCTCCACCTTCTCAGTTTCGGGGGTTTCGACCATGGGAACACTGAAATTCAGTATTGCCCTCCCTGTTCTGGTATTGGATCGAATGAGATGATCACCCTTCTGGCCCAGCCTGGGTCCCGTGGGTGCCTGCTCTGAAAGGAGTCCCCCTCTCGCCTCCGTCTGTGCTTTCTGTAGCCACCTGTCCCCATTCTCCTTTGTCTCCAGGTCTTGACTATACATGACCCACCCAGCAGGTGGTTGTCCAGGCCTTGCTCTGCGGGCTGGTCTCTGCCATGTGCGCCTGCCTTTCATGCAGCCCTTACTTCTGCAGTTTCACGCAGTCCTCTGGGCTCAGCCTTGTCCACACCTGCCCACTGAAGACTTCCCTTTGAGATAAATCTTGGAACTGTGACTATCCCAAGACGTCATAATGGTGATAATAAGGTCCAGTAAAAGCCAGATGCTTTTTATGATGGCACGCGATCCCATATAAACTCTGATGACTAGCCAGGTAATCATCACAACACTCATTTTCAAGTGTCCTTCATAGTGTTGTGCTGAGTGACATAAGGCCTCAGCAGTTCAAGCCAGTAAATGTAAGAAGAGAAGTTCAAAATTAAAAAGAAAAAGGAGGCATTGAGGTCTGGGGATAAAAGAAACAACAAATAAACAAACACAAACACAAAATAGGCGCTTTTTGTCCAAAGGTTTCTGAGTGCAGAAAATAAGTCATTCAGCAAAAAATTGAGTCATACCTCCAAATATTGCATAACCCCCTATTGTTTTCTTCTCAAAGATGCTTCAGTATAAAGCTAAGAAAAAAAGTACTTGTCATTTATCCTAAAACAGAGAGGAGAGAGGGGAAACATTTCATGGGCAAAATATATCTGATAGGAATCACAAAAACAAAAATTAAAATCCAGTCTTCCTGGTCAAGTTAACACAGTGCAGTTGGGTAGAGAAACATTATTGAATTCATAAGCATATCTATGGGTTCTTTAAATTTTTAAGGCATTAATTTTCAGGGTTATGTTTGGGATAAGAATTAAGCTATGAAATTCCCCATTTCGTGAGCCTAGTAGTCTGAACTGAAGTATTAGACTAGAGATTATAAACACTGTGACTGATTCAGTCACATACACTGGCTTCAGAACTCAAAAGTGAGTAATACTTGATTTTTTCTTTTTCAAATAATTTGGGAAAAAAGTTTTATCAACAGCATCTTAACACAGAAATGTGATATTCTGCACTTCTGATCCTCTGATGAGTGAGATATTGGACTGAGAAAAAGTGAAATTTGCTAACATGAACAACCCCCAGGAATACAAATTAGTATCCAGCTGAACCCAGATAACTCACTTCTCTACAGTATTTGAAGACCTCTTTGCAGAAAATAAATTAAAGTTTTCAACCTCGACAGAGAGCTTCTTTCAACCACAATAATTTTTTTAGGCTTAAGAACTAAAATTATCATTTGCATTTATATGACAGCATTTTTGGGTAAAGTAGCAGAACCTAACTGGCTATCTTAAGTAAAAGGCAATTTAATGGAAAGATTAAGGGCTCACAGAATTGCAGCAAGACTGAAAGATCAGATCTAGAAAAGAAAAAGTAACCCAGGGCCAGGGGGGCAGCAGGAATCCCAGCCCTGTGGCAGAGCAGCGACCTCCGAGCCGCAGGCCACCACCACTTCCCTGAGATGAGTGACTCGATTCCATCTCCAGATCCTTGCATCATTTTATCAAGGCTGAAAGGTCCACCTAGCTTGTCCATCTAAGTCACATCAATTCCATAGTGGTGCGATCCAGGGAGAGGAAGAACCTGGCTCCTTTAGCTTCCAAACAGAAAGGTAATTTCCACCTAGACTACATATAATGGCGACTCCTCAAAATGGAGAGTGGGGTGCAAACCAGAAGGAGTATTCAGAATTGAAAAGTAAAAAAAATTACGAGTGCCCAGTGCAGTCTCCCTGTCTGGGCCCACACGTTTTTATCCTGCCTAACACAGACCAATCATTCCTAATAGAACTGAGCCTATGCTCACTCCCTCCCAGAGAGAAATGCCTAAATTAAGTGGTTACTGCATCCCAGCTCTTAATCCAGGATCTCCAGCTGATGTACATTTTTCCCCATATCTGCAACATTTGGTCTAAATACAATATAACCACAAATAACTCACCCTTTGGGTGAAAGAGAGAGGTCAGTTAAAATACTAATGTGTACTTGATACAGTAAAAAGTCAAATATAGTAGTTTATTGTCCTTATTTCTGCACAGTCATAAAGTTACTGATGATGGTCAATATTCAGCGCACCAGAAGCAGCCACCCATCAATTTTGGCTTCTCCTTGGCACATTCCATGTTCCCTTTGCTGATTCAGTCAGCACAAGTAATGGGAGTTCTTGGCTTTGCTGCGTCACCCCCAGCCCATTAGCGAGGAGCCGAACCCCTGGAGGTACCTGCTGCACGTGTGAGGCTGCATTAATGAGGGGAATGGTGGGGTGAGGACGCTCCTAGGAACCCCACAGGTCTGATCCACTCTTCTCCCTGCCGCCATTGGGATCAAACCTCGATTTTTCTTTGATAGCCAAGACCTCTTTCTCAATGTCACCACACAGTAATCTCTTTTTATCTTGATAGCCTTGGGGCATGGTGAAACTAAAATGGCCAAATGGCAGTGTGGCACCCAATTCATTAATATCATGGTTGTAGCCAAGCTCCAAGTATCCCCACGCTAAGGCGAAGGCATTTGCACCTGCTAAACCCAGCATGCAGGGATAAGAAGAAAAGAAAAATTGTAAGCAGATTATTGGGAGTAATTATCTTTTAGGTAGCAGACCCTAATGTCAATAATCTCTATCAAAAACATGGGTAAATGTTGCAACCACATCGTTTTTTCATGTGAAACCCTCAAACAAGTGTATATCAATAATACCTTAATAAAAAAATAAATAATAAATAAGTAAATAATTTAAAAAAATAATAATCTGTATCAAAGATCAGACTACTTACATTTATCATGCTGACCTTACTGACAATTATGGAAATAATGCCCATTTTTGTCTCTGATAATGAAGGGAAGCTACCTAGCACCTGCATCTGGGTCCTCCAGTCAACACTGAAATCAGGGAGCCCATTTCTACTGTGTGATTTCTTCTCCCAGAATCCTCAGTATTCAGAAAATAGTCCATTCCAGAAATGGTGTTTCCTTTACCAACATATGTCTGAAGACCTTGTTGAAGGGAATGGATTGTAAGACAATTTAGGATATAACTGTACAAGATACTCACAAGGAATCATTCCACATTCCCCATGTTTAAAATACTACATTTTTTTATTCTACACCATGACATGTTTTCATCTGGCCCAATATTTTGTGGACTAGAGCTGAAACCAGGCTTGAGTCAATTAGCCAAACAAATTATTTGAACCACATACAGCTAGTCAGCCTTGCTCTGAGTACAAAATACCTGGTAAGCCCATCCGAATCTACAAATTCAGGCAGACATGTGATTGTATCCGTCCATATTGGTCAAGCACCATCAGTCTTTCCACACATACTTCACAGATATTTTCCCATAAAATTAGCAAAGCCTTGGAATTCTTAGATATGTAAACCTTCTCACCCAAGGAGTGACTGTCATTTGTGCTCAAGTCATGCTGAGATTTAACTCCAGGTATTTCTCTGAAGAAAGTGAAGTGCAAAGCAGATGAGGAATTTAGAGAATAAATGTCTTCTTCCAAGAAGAACTTTTTCTCAGGCAGAACTACAAAAGAATCTTGAAGCAAGATAAGAAAATCTCTCAGAGCAAGGAAAGGAAATTTTTCTTCTGGGAAACATAAACTCTATAGAGGGTGGGGATTTGGGTGACTTAGATATGAGACCTCTCATGGACCCCACCCCACTACCAAAGGGCCAGCTCTTTTCCCACTGATGACTCTATTTCCATGAAAGTGACATACTGGGTGAAAAATTAATTCAGATGATGTAATTTGACCCTTTAGGACCAAAATCAGCTTCTGAGTTCCGGCTACTAAAGCCTTACAGCGACAGGATAATAAGTTCTTTCGCCACCGTTATACAACTTCCCTGAATTCCATTCCATGGCTTAAATTGAGAATTTAAGAGATTTGAGTTTATCTCTCTCTGGCTTTAAGCCATTCAATGTTATCAGAAGTAGCCACCCATCAATTTTTCATATCTTTTATACAGTTTTTATGGTGGTGACAACACAGTCTGCCAGAACCTTCTCCTGTATGGATCACAGGTGTCCATAGGCAATTATTTCATTCGCTATCTTATCACTGCAAGCCATGTACTACTAGATTATCATCCAAGAAAAATAATAGGGCATTCAATTGCTTACATACTCTCTCAGATTGAGAACCTTTCTCCAATTTCCCATATTTTCTTGAAGCTCCATTACCTAAAACTCCACCTCCTGATACGAATTTCTGAATAGGTTGCTTAAGAGACTGAATACATTCAAATCCTGGCTCTGCCGTTTACTAGCCAAGTGACCTTGAGTGACCTATTGCAGTTCAGTTTTTCTCACCTGGAAATCACTCACTAGTGGTGTTTGCCTCAGTGGCTGTCATGAGGATGAGGGAGTCATTACATGTAAACTCTTGGCACAGTGTTTGGCATTTTGAATGTGCTCAATAACTGTTAGTTCATCACTACAAAAATAATGGTGATTATGATTATGTTTATTATCAATCAAAATTCCGGCATGTAATGGGAGAGGAAGTTTAAACAGAAGGTTCAGGCCAGTGTGTGGAAGCCCTTTTGCCAAGCTATGACTTAAAATTTAACCCATGAACTTAGATAAATTGGGGCAGACTCACGGCCTTGGTGACAGTAATGTTTTGAAACTGAAGGTTGGTTTGATATTCCTGCAGCAAGGGTTAGAGAAAGAGGACCCAGAGGGAAGGGAACAAGTGAGGGTGGCTACAGTCCATTCCGTCTCACTTCCTTCATGGGTTTTAATGGAAGTTATTTTGGAAGAAACTTAGAGTTATTTGCAGCAAACAAAACTGAAGTTTTTATTATAAAATCAAAGAGCAGTGGAAGCCCACAGAAATTATTAGATGAGATTTGGGTCAATGAGCTAGACTGACACATATGGGCAAGGCCCATTTAGATGTAGTGGTACAACGGGGTGAAAATTTGACAAGCCTGTGTGGCCGAATAGCCCATTTGGAAATCATCTATTTTGTCTTTGACTATAGAATTATTGCTCCTTATTCCCACATGCCCACATTTTAGAGTGTACCCCGACCTTGGAGTCCCTGACACAGGGAACACTGACAGCCATTTGTGGAGTTTTAGAACATAAGAAGCAGTTGTCAGGAGGATATTCTGCCAGGAAGGCAACTCTTAAGTCACCTGTTGTCTTTATATCCTAGGTCCATCAGGCATTAAATGGTACCATCAGAAAAGGCAGGGAACGGACGGAAGAGGGGCCTAGCCCAGTCCGAATGACATCGGTTTCCAGGTTAGGTGTGGGGACACAGGCCTTAAAGACTCTTACAATTATTCCTATTCCAGATTTAGTCCTTCCCAACAGGCTGAAACTGAGTGGACTTGGGTCCCTGTCCTAAGGTAACCAACTGTCCCAACTTGCTCCTGGGGAGTTCCTGGGATTCAGGACTTTGAGTATAAAGCCAAGAGATTCCTGGGTAAACCAAAGATGGTTGGTCACCCTAGTCTTGGAATTCCGGTCACAGGCAGAAGGGAGCATTTCCTGCAGCTGCCTGTTTTCAAATGCAATAATGCAGTGGAAGCCCCCTGGTGTACCGTGAAAGGGAATGTCCACAATTTCCTGCACTATGTAAGTTCTAGAGGTTCTTGTGCAACACAGGGGAAGGAGAAGAGCCTGACATTTGATTTACATTGAACTTTTTGGTTGACTTCGGCAGGTGGAAATTTTCAGTTAAATTAGAAAAACAAAAAATATGACATTTATTGGATGGCTGATGGTGTGGAGCAGTTCCTGTCTCTTCAAATAATATTAACAACTATTTCTTGAGCACAGCATGTATTAGGCTCAATGCTAGATATTTATATGCATTGTCTCAATTAATTCTCACAACACCATATGGGCTGAGTGCTACAAACATTACAATTTACAGTTGAAGAAACTGAGGCTCAGAAAAGCTTTAGTAACTTAACTCAAGTCCACACTGCCAGATGTAAGCAATGGAGCCTGGTGGGTTTTCAAAGTCTACACTCTTAAATATTCACAAAACCATACTTTCTTACTCAGAGTAAAACAGATGTTGACAGGTCTAAAATTTGTGGAAAATACACACAAGGGCTTTTTGTCCTCTATACCTATTAATATTCATAATTTACCGTGTTTGTTATTATTTGAAGTCACTGTTGACTAGGAAAGCACCTGTGGTCTTACAGACTAATCCCTGACTTCATAAAGAGAGTCATTTATTGGGGCTTCTCTGTGACATAAACCTTTCCCCCCCTTCTTTGGAGATTTAATGAGGACACACAGGAAGAATGACAATTCAGAGGCAACCTGAAGGTAGTTACAGTAACATCCTAAAGTATCTTTTTTTTTCAACCATTGTGTCACCTGCGTAACAGGACTGATGACTTCACCAAACACCATAGCGTCTAAATCTCTCCTCTCTTCTTCGCAATCACTCAGCCACTCCATCCAACAGTCGTGCGCAGAGAAAGCCGCACCCCTTGCACCTGCACCTGAGCCTCACTGCGGTGCCTTTGAGGGCAGAGCCATTTCTCATTAAATCTTAACGACCAATACGAGACTGGCGTGTCAGTTGTAAAGGCTGCATACATTTTATGGGAATCATCTCCTCTGGACTGGAGAACTCAGAACGGGAATCTCTGGAGCTCTAGTGTTCTCAGCCCTCAGGGGCTTTTGAGAGAACATGAACCAGGTAAGAACGTCAAGAGTCACAGCCTCAGTGGTAACACAGTAATGACTCCAGAACAGCAGCGTGCCAGAGCGTCAAGAGGTGCTCACGAACAGGTCTTTTGTTAAAAAAAAACACAAGTTCGTTTGTCAGGGTCATTTAACTTCCTGCTTGCCACTGAGACCTAGAAAGTTGACCTGCTCAGGGAGAAGCTGCAGGGCTCCTGAAGGTGAGTCTCATCCAGGGCTCAGTGTGGGCCCTCCCCACACAAATGGGCTGCGTCAGGCAAGACAGGGTGCAGACTTTGGGAACACAACTAAAAAGTCATAGCATCAGGCCAAACAGCCTGGGCAAATAAACCAGCAGATAGTGGCCTCAACTACCATGACAAGGACTGGTTTGTGAGGCAACCATGAAGAGGCAGGACTCACTCCTTCCAAAGAATCCACTGTGTAGACCACACGCGGCTGACTGCCTCCAGCTCCCACCCGCTTGGAGTCCCTGCTGCTGTCAGCCCAGCCATGTGTCCCCAGCGCGGTCCCAGGCAATAACGGAGCATGGCTGGGGTGCTGGTGCCAACCCAACCCCCACAGCACAGGACTCTCCCAAAGGCCATCTTTGCCCGGGGCTCCCCATCGGCCTGGCTTCAACTTCCTCCGAGCTGCGGTCAACTCCCCCTGCCTGCCCGGCTGTGCCCTCCCCAGTGCCAGACCCCCGCTGGTCTGAAGCAGAACTGGCCAGTAGAAATACAACGTGAGCCACATAGGTAATTTCAAATGTTTAAATAGCCACATTAAAAAAGTAAAAAGAAGCCAAAGGAATAAATTTTGATTATATACATATATATCTACTGTACATATTTTATGTATTCCAAAATATTATTTTAGCATATAGTCCATATTTAGTCATTTAGGAGGTATTTTCCATTCTCCAATGTGTGAGGGGATTTTTTTGTTTGTTGTTTCTTGTTTTTAGTACAAAGTTTCAGAACTCCTGGGAATATTTTACTCATCCCGTTTGAACCTAGCCGCATCATAAATGTTCAGTGACTCATCGTGGCTGGTAGCTACACTGCAGAGAGCGCAGGTCCAGGGTTCTTCCTGCCTTCTTCTGCTTCTTTATCTTTTACGGATGCTCCGAAAACCCTCCGCACAGCTGTCCTGTCGGAGCGGCTGCTTCTCGGGGAATGTGAGCTGACCCAGCTTCCCTCACTGATGGTCTCTGGTCCAGATGCAGATTCTTTTAAAAACGAAGTATCATTATATCATTCTCCTGCTCAAAATTCTTCAGTGGCCATTTCTTCATTTAAGTGAAAACCTCTCCACTTGATTTCTTGTGGTCTCCACACGATCATGAGATATTTACCCAGAGCCCTTACACCCACCTTCCCTGGCCAGTCAGCGTCCTCACTGTCTTTCACTAAACCGACCTCTTCCCCAACTTTCACATTCCTCTAGAGGTTCCCACTTCCTAGAATGCTGTTTCTTTCCACTCAACATACTTGAAGCTAATTTTTAAAGAACTGATACTGTTTTTGACTGTTATTTAATATTTTTAAAGTATACCTGGATACCTCTGGCATGTTCACTGATTAAGTAATAATTGCAATTTTCAGAAGATAAACTAAATTAATATTACTCCTAATATTCATTTAACCAGACTGTATTTACTAAGGACATATTTACTCAACAGACAATAAACACCATGGCAAACGAAGAAGTAGAATCCATAATTCTTGTTTTCAAGGTGTGAGGGTTAATTTTATGTGTCCTTGGGCTGGGACATGGTGCCCAGCTGTTTAGTCAAACCCTAGTCTAGATGTTGCTATGAAGGCATTTTATAGATGTAATTAACATTTACAATCAGTTGACTTTACATGTAGATTACCCTCCAGAATGTGAGTGGACCTCTTAAAATAGCTGAAAACCTTAAGAACACACTGAGGTTATTGGAGGAAGGAATCCTGCTTCAAGACTGCAGCATAGAAATTCTGCCTGCGTTTCTAGCCTCTTGGCCTGCCGTCCAGATTTCAGACTCAAGACGACATCAGCTCTTACCTGAACTCCCAGCCACCCAGCCTGCCTGGTGGATTTTGGATTTGCTTTGCCCCACAGTTCTATGAGCCAATTCCTTAAAATAAATCTCTATTTGTATGTACATAAACTTAATAATTCTGTTTCTCTGGGGAGCCCTCACTAATACACAAGGGCTTTTCTTTCTGTTGGGGAGATAAAAATTTGTAAGATTAAATGACAACATAAGACAATATGTTGCCAAAATAAGTTGTTAAATTGTAACTGTTAAATTTACGCTAGAGACCCCTGTGCTCAGGTGTTCAGAAGAAAGACAAACCACCCGGCACTAGCCATCTCAGTGAAAGCCCAATCACTCAAATGCTTTGGTGTTCAAATATGAAACCATTAAAACTATAAAACTAATTTGTTACTATCCCAAACCCGCCTTTTTAAAAAGCACATACCACCTTTGGTCTGTTTTGGCTTTTGATAAAGTGTATTTCTGCTGAGATTGAAGGAAAAAGAAAGCATGACCTAGTTAAACTCAGGCAAAACTAATCTTGCAAGTTGATCAAAAAACTACTCTGCAAAAACTCCCCTGTTAAAGTGTCTTGGGAATACCTTATCTAAAGATCCCACCCTTAATCAGGGCCCAGAACTGGTTTTTCCAGCAATACACACAAAAAGGCTGTGTCATTTGCTTCATTAGAGAGGCAGTTTTATTTTAATATGGCATATTTTTAAAGGCTAAATTGTTTCATTTTCCCTGTTTCACCCTACTTTTTATCACACCCACACCCTCTTATGAAAAACATTTCTAAATCTGGCAGACCCAGCTCTGCCTCACTCTCACATCACAGCCGATATTGCTGAGGTCGTGATTGCTCGATCATAATTAATCAATCGGATATACAACCCATAAGAAAAGATTAATAATGAAGCAAATATTTTTGTGTAAAAATCCAGGCGTCTAGTCATCTATTGAGGTCCACCTGTGCCACCCCCTGGGTGATTCTGGGGCACACGTCTCTGAATACCATTTTTGCTCAGTGGTATTTTTTTTATCTAACCCATGAGTCTCATGTCTTCTGTCCTGGCAAAAGTTAGTCATGAAACAGAAACAGGCTAACTTGTTAACTTGTAAGTAGAGTAAAATCTTAGACCACTCACACTTCTTGGCAGTAGAACAGAAGAAGTGCTAACAGTTAGGCATCTCCCTCACCCCCAAAATTGATCCCTGCATTGACTCAACCAGATATTAAGCTGTTGAATGGAGGAAAGTATTAAAAGAAGATCAGAAAAGAATTGCAATAGTATCTAGAGGGTTTGGCCAAACCGGGCACTGCCAGGAAATTCTGAATAGCCTCAGATGGTAAAGGCAGACTCCATAACCGTGGTTGAGATAACTGCCTAGCTCTTTTAGGAAGAGGGCCAAAGTCTATTTTGTACCTTTTACATTTCTTTTGTTAATTTATTCATTCAATGAATATTTATTGAAGGGCTTGGGAAAGATTAAAGACGCAGCACTTTCAAAAGACTTCTACAGGACCAGGTGGGTTGGTATTCTAGCTTTTATTCTGTAAACTATTTGACATTCTAAATAAAATTATCTTTCCCCTGTTCTGTATCTGTACATATGTTCACAAAGTACCTTTTCAGGGTCCTCTGCGCTCCACTCCAGTAACATCTTTCTTCTTTGTCTCTTTGTCTGCAGTACTAGTGTTGTGTTTGTGAACCTCTCAATTGAGATAAAACTGCAACTCTTCCCCTGTCTGCCCAGATCAAGACTTTCCCTTGTCAGAGAGTAGCCCCCATTTAGGTGACCCTCCTATAGTCATGCACTCGGTCACCCAACAAATATTTATTGAGCATCTTCCATCTGATGGGCCCTGTTGTAAAAGCTGGATATCAACAGTGAACAAGACAGAAAAAAATCCATGCTAGTTTCAAGTTGGAGACAGCAGGAAGCAAACAATAAATGCATATTCTTAGATTTGGTGAAAATAAAATAGGGTAGTTGGAAAACAAAAATAAAGGATATTTTAAATTAGATGGCTGTAGAAAATGTCTCTGAGGTGACATTATAACCAACACTTAGAAGGTGAAAGAAAACCAGGTACAACGGTACCCAGCAGTAGAATGCTCTAGGAAGAGGAAACCACAGGACACAGGAATGGCTGGGCTGTCTCAAAGACAGAGTCAGAGTGGCCAGGAGAAGGGGAGAGAACGGGAAGTCTACATGATCCTTTCCCAGTAATCTGGAGTTAAGACCTGAGAGAAACAGACTAGAAGTCCTATGAGCAAAATAATTAACTATCCAATCTTTCAGGTTTCCTAAATTTATCTTAGAATTGCTAGCTCACCAGAAAGCCTCATCCCAGAATCACTATATCTCAGCTGTTCAGTAATGGATATTCAGCAACTTTTTTTTTCCATAAAATGAATTCCGCTTGGAAATTTTTTTTTATAGTTTATTTTCGTATCATTAATCTACAATTACATGTGCAATATTATGGAGATTAAACTACCCCCTTCATCAGGCCCCTCCACCAACCCCATTAGAGTCACTGTCCATAAGCATAGTGAGATGCTATAGAATCACTACTTGTCTTCTCTGAGTTGTACAGCCCTCCCCGTGCCCCCCCACCTTACATCTGCTAATCGTCGTAATTCCCCTTTTACTCTCTTATCCCTCCCTTCCCACCCATCTTCCCCAGTCCCTTTCCCTTTGGTAACTATTAGTCCGTTCTTGGGTTCTGTGAGTCTGCTGCTGTTTTGGTCCTTCAGTTTTTTCTTTGTTCTTATACTACACATGTGAGTGAAATCACTTGATACGTCTTTTTCGGCTTAGCTTATTTCACTGAGCATAATACCCTCTAGCTCCGTCCATGTTGTTGCAAATGGTAGGATTTGTTTTCTTCTTATGGCTGAATAATATTCCATTGTGTATATGTACCACCTCTTCTTTATCCATTCATCTACTGATGGACACTTAGGTTGCTTCCATTTCTTGGCTATTGTAAATAGTGCTGTGATAAACATAGGGGTGCATATGTCTTTTTGAAACTGGGCTGCTGCATTCTTAGGGTAAATTCCTAGGAGTGGGATTCCTGGGTCAAATGGTATTTCTATTTTGAGTTTTTTGAGGAATCTCCATACTGCTTTCCACAGTGGTTGAACTAATTTGCATTCCCACCAGCAGTGTAGGAGGGTTCCCTTTTCTCCACATCCTTGCCAACATTTGCTGTTGTTTGTGTTTTGGATGTTGGCCATCCTCACTGGTGTGAGGCGATATCTCATTGTGGTTTTAATCTGCATTTCTCTGATGATTAGCGATGTGGAGCATCTTTTCATGTGCCTGTTGGCCATCTGAATTTCTTCTTTGGAGAAGTGTCTATTCATGTCCTCTGCCCATTTCTTAACTGGATTATTAGCTTTTTGTTTGTTGAGGTGTGTGAGTTCTTTATATATTTTGGATGTCAATCCCTTATCTGACATGTCATTTATGAATATATTCTCCCATACTGTAGGATGTCTTTTTGTTCTACTGATGGTGTCCTTTGCTGTACAGAAGCTTTTCAGCTTGATATAGTCCCACTTGTCCATTTTTGCTTTTGTTTCCCTTGCCTGGAAAGATATGTTCATGAAGAAGTCACTCATGTTTATGTCCAAGAGATTTTTGCCTATGTTTTTTTCTAAGAGTTTTATGGTTTCATGACTTACATTCAGGTCTTTGATGCATTTTGAGTTTACCTTTGTGTATGGGGCTAGACAGTAGTCCAGTTTCATTCTCTTACATGTAGCTGTCCAGTTTTTCCAACACCAGCTGTTGAACAGGCTGTCATTTCCCTATTGTATATCCACGGCTCCTTTATCATATATTAGTTGACCATATATGTTTGGGTTAATGTCTGGCTCTCTATTCTGTTCCACTGGTCTGTGGGTCTGTTTTTGTGCCAATACCAAATTGTCTTGATTACTGAGGCTTTATAGTAGAGCTTGAAGTCTGGGACCCTAATTCCCCCTGTTTTATTCCTCCTTCTCAGGAGTGCTTTGGCTATTCAGGGTCTTTTGTGGTTCCATATGAATTTTAGAATTGTTTGTTCCAGTTCATTGAAGAAAGCTGTTGATATTTTGATAGGAATTGTGTTGAATCTGGAGATTGCTTTAGGTAGTATAGCCATTTTGACAATATTTATTCTTCCTAGCCAAGAGCATGGGATGCATTTCCATTTGTTAGTGTCCTCTTTAATTTCTTTTAGGAATGTCTTGTAGTTTTCAGGGTATAGGTCTTTCACTTCCTTCGTTAGGTTTATTCCTAGGTATTTTATTCTTTTTGATGTAGTTGTGAATGGAATTGTTTTTCTGATTTCTCTTTCTGTTAGTTCATCATTAGTGTATAGGAAAGCAACAGATTTCTGTGTGTTAATTTTGTATCCTACAACTTTGCTGAATTCAGATATTAGTTCTAGTAGTTTTGCAGTGGAGTCTTTAGGGTTTTTTATGTACAATATCTTCTCATCTGCAAATAGTGACAATTTGACTTCTGCTTTACCAGTCTGGATGCCTTGTATTTCTTTGTTTTGTCTGATTGCCATGGTTGGACCTCCAGTACTCTGTTGAATAACAGTGGAGAGAGTGGGCATCCCTGTCTTGTTCCCAATCTTAGATGAAAAGCTTTCAGCTTCCCGCTGTTAAGTATGATGTTGGCTGTGGGTTGGTCATATATGGCCTTATGATGTTGAGGTACTTCCCATCTATACCCATTTTGTTGAGAGTTTTTATCCTGAATGGATGTTGAATTTTGTCAAATGCTTCTTCAGCATCTATGGAGATGATCATGTGGTTTTTGTTCTTTTTGTTGATGTGGTGGATGATGTTGATGGATTTTCGAATGTTGTACCATCCTTGCATCCCTGGGATGAATCCCACTTGATCATGGTGTATGATCCTCTTGATATATTTTTGAATTCGATTTGCTAATATTTTATTGAGTATTTTTGCATCTATGTTCATCAGGGATATAGGTCTGTAATTTTCTTTTTTGGTGAGGTCTTTGCCCGGTTTTGGTATTAGAGTGATGCTGGCTTCATAGAATGAGTTTGGAAGTATTCCCTCCTCTTCTGTTTTTTGAAAAACTTTAAGGAGAATGGGTGTTATTTCTTCTCTATATGTCTGGTAGAATTCAGAGGTGAATCCATCTGGCCTGGGGGTTTTGTTCTTGGGTAGTTTTTTGATTACCGATTCAATTTCGTTGCTGGTAATTGGTCTGTTTAGGTTTTCTGTTTCTTGCTTGGTCAGTCTTGGAAGGTTGTATTTTTCTAAGAAGTTGTCCATTTCTTCTAGGTTTTGCAGCTTGTTAGCATACAGATGCTCATAATATTCTCTTATAATTCTTTGTATTTCTGTGGGGTCCATCGTTATTTTTCCTTTCTCATTTCTCATTCTGTTTATGTGTGTAGATTCTCTTTTGCTCTTAATAAGTCTGGCTAGGGGTGTATCTATTTTGTTTATTTTTTCAAAGAACCAGCTCTTGGTTTCATTGATTTTTTTCTATTGTTTTATTCTTCTCAATTTTTTTTATTTCTTCTCTGATCTTTATTATGTCCCTTTTTCTGGTGACTTTGGGCCTCATTTGTTCTTCTTTTTCCAATTTCAGTAATTGTGTCTTTAGACTATTCATTTGGGATTGTTATTCCTTCTTTAAATAGGCCTGGATTGCAATATACTTTCCTCTTAGAACTGCCTTTGCTGCATCCCACAGAAGTTGTGGCTTTGTGTTGTTGTTGTTATTAGTCTCCATATATTCTTTGATTTCTGTTTTGATTTGGTCATTAACCCATTGATTAATTAGGAGAATGTTGTTAAGTCTCCATGGATTTGTGAGGCTTTCTGTTTTCTTTCTAAAATTTATGTCTAGTTCTTTACCTTTGTGATCTGAGAAGTTGGTTGGTAGAATTTCAATATTTTTGAATTTACTGAGGTTCTTTTTGTGATCTACTATGTGGTCTATTCTGGAAAATGTTCCATGTGCACTTGAGAAGAATGTGTATCCTGTTGCTTTTGGGTGTAGAGTTCTGTAGATGTCTGTTAGGTCCATTTGTTCTAGTGTGTTGTTCAGTGCCTCTGTGTCTTTCTGTCTGGTTGATCTGTCCTTTGGAGTGAGTGGTGTGTTGAAGTCTCCTAAAATGACTGCATTGCTTTCTATTTCCTCCTTTAATTCTGTTAGTATTTGTTTCACATATGTCGGCGCTCCTGTGTTGGGTGCATATATATTTTAAATGGTTATATCCTCTTGTTGGACTGACCCCTTTATCATTATGTAATGTCCTTCTTTATCTCTTGCTACCTCTTTGTTTTGAAGTCTATTTTGTCTGATACAAGTACTGCAACATCTGCTTTTTTCTCATTTTTTGCATGAAATATCTTTTCCCATCCCTTCACCTTTAGTCTGTGTATATCTTTGGATTTGAGGTGAGTCTCCTGTAAGCAGCATATAGATGGGTCTTCTTTGTTACCCATTCAGTAACTCTGTGTCTTTTGATTGGTGCATTCAGTCCATTTATATTTAGGGTGAATATCAATAGATACGTACTTATTGCCATTGCTGGCTTTAGATTCGTGGTTACCCAAGGTTCAAGGGTAGCTTCTCTACTATCTAACAATCTAACTTAACTTTCTTGTTAAGTTATTGTAAACACAGTCTGATGATTCTTCATTTCTCTCCCTTCTTATTCTTCCTCCTCATTCTTTATATTCTAGGTGTTTTATTCTTTGTCTTTAGTTGGTATTTGCATGGTCTGCTTTCTTTGCTATGATTTTATTTTCTCTGGTGACATCTTTTTAGCCTTAGGAGTGCTTCCATCTAGAGCAGTCCCTTTAAGATATCCTGTAGTGGTGATTTATGAGAGGCAAATTCCCTCAACTTTCACTTGTCTGGAAATTGTTTAATCCCTCCCTCAAATTTAAATAATAATCGTGCTGGATACAATATTCTTGGCTCGAGGCCCTTCTGTTTCATTACATTAAATATATCATGCCATTCTCTTCTGGCCTGTAGGGTTTCTGTTGAGGAGTCTGATGATAGTCTGATGGGTTTTCCTTTGTAGGTGATCTTTTTTCTCTCTCTAGCTGCCTTTAATAATCTGTCCTTATCTTTGATCTTTGCCATTTTAATTATTATGTGTCTTGGTGTTGTCTTCCTTGGGTCCCTTGTGTTGGGAGATCTGTAGGCTTCCATGGTTTGAGAGACTATTTCCTTCCCCAGCTTAGGAAAATTTTCAGCAATTATTTCTTCAAAGACACTTTCTATCCCTTTTTCTCTCTCTTCTTCCTCTGGTACTCCTATAATGCGAATATTGTTCTGTTTGGATTGGTCACACAGTTCTCTTAAAATTCTTTCATTCCTAGAGATCCTTTTATCTCTCTCTGCCTCAGCTTCTCTGTATTCCTGTTCTCTTATTTCTATTCCATTAACAGTCTCTTGCATCTCGTCTAGTCTGCTGCTAAGCCCGTTGATCGCTTGTCTCATCTCTGCATTGTCTTTCCTCACTTCCCTCACTTCCTCCTTCAGCTCTTGCATATTTCTCTGTAGATCCATCAGTATGGTTATGACTTTTATACTGAATTCTTTTTCAGGAAGATTGTGCATGTCCATTCCATCAGGCTCCCTCTCTGGGGTTGTCTGGGTAAGCTTTGTTTGTACCATATTCCTCTGTCTTTTCATGGCAATAGAAGTGGTCAGAAAAAGAAAAAAAGAAGAAAGGGAAAAAAGAGAAAAAAAAAAACACCCACTGGGCGTAGTTTCTGTGAGGATGCTGTAGATGGCGCTGCTGCTCCACTGTTCTGCATCGTGGCCACATCGCTCTGCCAGGCCCTTTGTGACTCTGGCTGGGGAGGGAATGAATGGGAGGCTGCTGATTTCTGTGGGAAGTCTCAGTGCAACTGCTTTTCCCAGCCACAGTCCAAGTGGACCGAAATTCCCCAGGACTCCCAGCCTGCTTGGCTGAGTGCGCTGGGACGATCCTGCTCGTTCATTGGGCCCCTGTCACTTTAAGACCCCTAAAAAAGTGTGCACTTTTCTTTTGTCCTGGGGAGCCAGCTGAGTGGACCTGCCATCTGGGACCCTGCCCCTCTGTCTCTCCAATCTCTGATACACCATGTGATGTGTGTCAGCGCTCCCTGCACAGATCACCAGGGCTGGTTATTTCGCAGGCCTGTACTTCCCCTCCTTCCCAGCTCTGAATCCTCTCCTCCCACCGGTGCGCTGGGGTGGGGGAGTGCTCGGTGGGGGAGTGCTTGGGTCCTGTCGGGTCACGGCTCCGTATCTTACCCGCCTCACAGGGTGCTAAAGTCCTCTCAGGTGTAGCTGCAGGCTGTGCGCTGTCCTGTATCTCCTGGTCTCTCTTTTAGGAATAGTTGTGTTTGTTGTATTTTCATAAATATATATGGTTTTGGGAGGAGATTTCTGCCACCCTGCTCATGCCGCCATCTTCCCAGAACTCTGATATTCAGCAACTTTTAAAACAAATTGTAGGCCATAGTGGTTAGCCTTGTCGTGTCAAGTCCCACGCAAACCTATCTACAGAGGTAAAAATGACAAAGAAATCATTAATTCTAAGAACATCAGATAACGGTATTAGGGAATAATATATTACTATTGCTAATTACATAATAACAAAAGAGCCAGAAAACACAGTGGATGGCCCTGAGAACCCCGGGGAGAGAGAAGAAAGGACCCTCCAGGGAACTGGCACCAGATCTTACAAGAGTATTGGGCCCTAAACCAGGGAAAGGATATTATTTAGAGGGCAAGAGGGAAAAAGACAAATTTAGTTCACTCCGTCTGCCTTGGGTCAGTCTTTCCACTGGATAAAGAGGCAGGAGTGACAAATACAAGCTGCTGGCCAGAAGCATTTTTGCTAAAGATGTTAAAGATTATGCTAAGTCCGACCCAACTAACTTAGTTGGAGAAGATGGAAAGCTCTGTTCACATTTGTATTTGTTGTTAAGCATTATCCTAAATAACCAAGAAAATTTTAAGATGAAAAATCATTGACCCCATAATTCCACCACTTTAATAAAATTTAATTCAATAAAAATTAATTTTTTCCTATCTCTAGTTCTAGTCTTTTTACATAGACTTATAATTGTAAAGTTGTAATAACTGTAGAGGTATAATCTCATGCTCTTATAAAGGTTTCTCATTTGTTTGTTTTTGGAGAGGACGAAAAGCTGGCTCTGTTTCTGGTCGTCTGAGATCGAGGCGGCTGGACCGTCTGAGTGGAACACAGCCCTGTCTTCTAAATTTTCACAACAGGATGACAACTCTGCCTTCTGTGCATCTGGTCTCTAAGCATACGGTTCTCACTTTTATCAGCAACATAGATTTTTATGAAGAACAAGCACTTGTCAGAGAAACTGACTGCAACTCAAAATCTCCTTAATATCCAATATGACAAAGTCAAATGGACAAGCAAACCACCTACTTACTTTTAGGCCTCCCCAGCTCTATCTTGTCACTGATAGACCAACAAAAATTACAGTTCCAGAATCACACTATCTCACTCCTCAGTTTCACACTATGTGTTTTATAAAGGGTTGATACTGATTTTATGCAAAAGGCACCCTTATCTCTTTATCACTATAAGCTAGATTTACCTTTGAAAAAAGACTCATACTATAAATGTATTATGAGGTTTGGGTCCAGAAAAATGTTGCTTTCTGCAGAGCTTTTTCATATGCTTCCTTTTTTGTAAAAGTTAAACCATAAAATGGGGATGATGTAACCCAATGGGCCTTGTGGTTTGGCCCAGCTGCTTGGAAAGTCAGCCACATGTGTGAGACTTCATAGCAAACATTTCACCTCAGGTTATCTGTTAACATCTCCTCCTGCTCTTTATCAATTCTTTTCCTTTCCATCATTAATTTTATACCATGTTAACTTTTACAAGTCACATTACATCCTCTATAATATATATAATATATACCAAAGGAATGGCACATACTCAAATGTAAAGGCATAGTTCAGGGGGTCAGGATAATTCTGTGGACTGAAAGGGTCAAGCCTGCAGTGGTATCACTGCAACGTGCTGATTAGAGAAAAAAGAACATTTCTGCAGGAGTATTGCTTAAACAAATATGGTGAAGACATATTTTCTGTAGCAGTGAATACATGCCTAACCACAGGGAAGGGCTGGTGGGGGGAAATAGCAGAGCATGAAGTTGGAAAGACATCAGGCTGATGAAATTGCCTGGATAATTATAACCAAAATGGAACTACAGCGAGGTCTACATCCCCCGGAGGAGAGGTGATTTGTTGTAGGAATGCTGAGAGTTTGTTTTTAGGCTTTAAATTTTAACCCAGCAGGATATCGTGATGAAAATGCCCAATAGGTTGTGAGATAGGCATCTGGAGATCGAGATGAATGTCAGAGAGAGATCTGGGAATTATCCACACAGAGCAGGAGTAGAGAAGCAATGAGAAGAGATGAGTGCTCTGGGCTTTCTGTCCTTCAACTGATACTTAAAATAACCCTAGAGAGCTGGAACACCCAAAAAGATTAACTCTCTTGAACTATTTGGCAGGAGGGGACAATAGGGAGCTTGGATGCCCTCAAACCGACACCTCCTCTCAGTCCAACAGGTAGGTCAGATTTCGGGTAGTCTTTAGGTGCAGGCTCTACAAGGGTTAGAAAGTCAATGAATAATTTATCTTGGGAGAAGGGTGTAATAAATAACGAAACTGAGATGCTGAAAAAGGAAGAAAATGCACGCTATCTATAAACTGAGAAAACAGATTCTTTAGGGAATAACAAAAAAGCAATCCTGCCAACTCAGCTGGTAAAAATGAACAGGAGACAGGGCCTCAAGGTCGTTCAGTGGCGCCTTATGTCGCCTGTATTACCCAGTGTCAAGAGCAGGGACTTCTCACGATGAGAGGCCACAGCCTCTGCTGAATCACCAGAAAGAACGGGAGGAAAGGGAAAAATAAAGGTAACGCTGGCACCTTTACAGCAAAGACCTTTGGGATGTGGGACTCAGACACATTATAATTGAGCAATGTAAGTTAAATTTCAAAAATAGCTTGGTGCTAATGCTAAATTGTTGGGATTGGTTAGCCTGGTATTGGCTGGGTGTAAAGAGATTGTCACAGAACGGGAAGCTGATTGTGACCTCTGGGGAGATAAGCATTAGAATGTAGGGAGGAAACTGTAGAAGATGAAACTGGAGAATTAAGGGACCAAATGACAGGCCAAGGAGTTTGGGCTCCACCCTGAAAGTAATGGGATTTACCAGAAATTTGTGAGGAAGTGCACACGACTTCCTGGAGTGGCCGGAGACCAGCAGGGGGAAGGCAGCTAGAGGTCTTTGCAATATGACGGGCGAGCGCTGCTGAGGGCCCGTGCGGAGGAAACCACAGGGAAGGAGGGACGTGGGAAGGATAAAACCATCCGTCTTTGAGTAGAGTCATGGACTTCAGAAAGCAGTTCCCAAACCGTCAACCTCCTTCACTGCTTTTCATAAATCAGTCTGCCAGGCAGCATGACCTTCTTAGACGTGAGGAGGGTGGGCATACATAAGTAATACCACCTCACTCAGGAAAATAAAATATACAATCTCTAGGAATTATCGTAGAGCCTATTAATGCATGGGCCCCTGCATTTCCTCTTCCTTCACAGAGTTTCTCTTTTGATTGTCATGTTCCCACATGGGTCCCAAAGGATGTGGACCTATATCTAAGCTCTGATTATAACCAGTGAAAGCTCTTCCCGTTTTTCCTCTTAGCACTGTCAAGAGACACAACTGAGATTCAAAAAGGAAAGCTTGTGAGAGACACCAGATCTAAATTCAGTCCCTGCACCAAGTCTTCAGGTCAGATCATGAGTGTATTGGAAATTTTAGCACTTGTATGTATACAGAGCGAAGTTCAAATCCTACTTCTTCTAAATATTTTTATGACCTTAACCAGTTCCTAAAAAAACTCTAAATCCAGTAATATTTGACTCAAAAGAGAGTTGAGACAACTTAGACATAACATTTAAAAAGCAACAGACACTAGTAATTCTTCAGTTAGTAATGAATCCATTAGTAATTTAATCTGACTGCTATCAGAAGAGACCCAGCTCCACTGGATTAAATATACAAGGGTTGATTCTCCTACAGAAGAGGAGTCCTGAGATGGACAGTCCAGGGCTGGTATGACACCTACAGAATTCTTCAGGGGCCAGATGCCTTCTAATTCCAATCCTCAAAGTCACCTCATGGTCAAGAGGGCTGCTGAGCAAAACAGAGGAAGAATCCATCCCTGCCTCCTAGGTTGCTTTCCCAGAGCTAGCCTTCATGACCAAAGCTTAGCCACAGGGCCTTACTAACTGCTAAGTGGACTGGAAAAATCTAGGTTTCAGCCAGGCACTCTGCCCTGGGTACTTTTACAAAAAAAGGGAGAATTGACATTTGATAGGTAATTAACACTGTCTGCGACAATGCTTACTAAATGTTAATTCCCTTCTTTTCCAATATGAAAACATTCAACATAGAATATAATATCATATCCTTGTTTTTTACTGATCAGTGACATAATAAATGGCCATATTAAGAATATTTCTGCATCTTTTAAGAAAGTATTGATATATAATCGAAAACATTCAATGTTCTTTGTCTTAGGAAATAAATTAGTGCCAGAACAAAACTCCATCTCTATTGACTAGAAATTGGTTAGTTTTTCCTTTTATCAGATAAGAGCTACATTTTTTTATTTTGTCATATTTTGCTTTGGCTTGACATTTTGCACTCCATTTTTACACAACCTTAGTCTAAATGCAATCATCGCTTATCATTTTCTTAATTGGCTCTTGTACTTTTACTTTTGTTTTTATGATTCTTAGAGCATTTGTACTTAGATGCCTTTGAAAATTTAAGGAGGCTGAAATAGCAAATCTAAAGATTCAATGCTTGTTCAAAGTATTCCTTTGAATTATTCTTCAACTTCAGTGCTTAACTAATTAATAGATAGTTGAAAAACTTAGCTTCCAAGGCACTATATGAAGAGAATTATCATTAAGCTAATGCCAATGATGTCCTAAGACTGAGAATAAAATAAAGAGTGTTCATTCGTCTCAAACATGATGCTACTGAGTAGGTATCAAAATAGTTAAATCCATTCTAAGGAACATTAAAACCTTATAAAAGTTTCCAGAACTAGAACTGGTTTTGGCCAAATGCTTTTAAGGAACTAAATCTAATATGACAAGAAACAGGAATTGCTTCATGCCTGCAGTTAATAAAAGGAACATTTGAGAGAGGGAAAACATCACAAGAGAAATGGAAAAACTCATAAGATAAAAAGCAGGATGTGACCTATGATGTTACTTAGAGGGCAAAATGCTGAAAAGTTAACAGATAAAGATTACCCAATGGTCATGACTTAAAAAATTAAACAGTAGGATTCATCTGGTTAGGACGAGTGAAGACGTTTCTTTTTTTTCCTCTCAGATACCCACTCTCAGAGAGAGAATATTAAGAGGTGAAGAAATAAGCTGAGGCAAAAAATGAAGTCTGATCATCTGCAACTGGAAAGAGAGCCAATTTTTAAAAATGAATCTGGGGTCTTTTCTCTTCACCTCGTGCATCTGTTCTGATTTCCCATGACACACTCCGACGTCCTGTGCTCTCCGGGTTGACCCGATCCTTACAAACCCACCCACTTAGCTGCATACATCCCAGCGGGCCGCGCGCATCTCGGCCTCTCCTCATTATCTTTGCGCCTCAGGAAAGTCTCCACGCAGCTATCTCTTAACCATCCTTTCAGGACAGTTAAGGCCCTATGTTTTCTGAAGTTACTGCCTCATTATCATCTTTTTTCTAAATTCTCTTGCACCTGGGCTCAGCCACATAACACAGCACACGTTCAGACTAATAGCATTGGAAATTTTTACAGATGTTGGTCTCATACCTGGAGTGGAAGTCACCTGGAACAGCAACGACCTTCTGTGTCTAGATAACCTGACGGTGCCCAATGTGAAACTGAGCGAGACTGGCAGCTACAGAGAGGGCAGCCCAGAAGCCATGCTTCTAGGCATGCCTGTTCCCGTCTCTCTTGGTATGCAGTTTAATACATGCAATTACTAACTCTCTCCCAGTAAAAATCTACCATTGGCCCCTATCCACCTTTTGATTTTCTCGGTGGTTCTCTTCCTTAAGAACCGAAGCAGCAGGGAGAAGAGAGAGGTGGAGCTGAGGGATTCCCATTTCAAAGACTGAACTGGCTTTTCTCTAAAGGACTGTACCCCAGGACACCCTCAGACGGATCTTCTGCCTGGTCCTGTAGGATTCTAAGAACCGCATTGCCATTCTATTTGGCATTTGCCAGGAAGTCTAGGGATCCATTGTATTTTATGCCTGTTTTCCCCTTATATCATTCAACAAATATTTTTTGAATATCTACTATATCTCCAAGGAATCACCCCACATATTGAGAGTACAGCATGGACTAAGTCAAGCCCCTGTAGCAGGCTAAGTAGTGGCTCGAAAAGGTGTAGCCATCCTATAAACTCAAAATCTTTGGAGGAAAGGTCTTCTGTAGAGGTCGTCAAGTGAAGGATCTCAGGATAAGCTCCTCTTGGACTGGGATGGCCTCTACACTCCACTGATGGGTTTTTGGAAGACAAGGGGAACATCAACACGGACACAAAGAAGAAACACAGGGAGGGGGAACCCAGGGAGAAGGCCATACAAAGAGGAGGCAGAGATGGGGTGTGCAGCCAGGAGCCAGGCAATGCCAAGGATTGCCCCAGCCACCAGGAGCTGGGAGAGGCAAGGAAGAAGTCTCCCCTCGAGGTTTTAGAGGGAACTTGGCACTGCCGGTACCCTGGTTTCAGACTCCTGGCCTCCAGAACTGTGAGACGTCCATTTCTGTTGTTGTAAGCTGCCAGATTTGTGATCATTTATTTCAGTGGCCCTAGACAACTAATACATTCTCCCATGAAACTTAGCATTATGGTGAAGAGACAAAATTGACTAAAAAATGTGATCTAGTGAGAGGTAAGTGCATTAAGAAAACAAAACAGGACAATATGAAAGTGTCATCAAGCACTAGTTTTGAGGATGAGAAAGACTTTATTTAATCTCTTCCAGTATTTCCTGGGAAATACTACTAGGAAGAAGAATTATTATGTCAAAATTAATTAATATTCTTAGCCATTTGTCCATTTGCATTTTAAAAGTTATTATCTTCAGGTCATTCTAAGATGTAAGTGAGGCTTTGGCTTTTTCAGATATGGGGTCTTGGGCATCATTAACATATCTAAGGACCTGGGATGGTGCAAATTACCCTGAGATATGGCCAAGGCATATAACTTAAGACTGCAATAAATGTGTGACATAAATCCCTATCCAGGAAATAGATAACAAATGTTGTCACAATTCCAAATCATCCACATTATATTTCTTCATTAAGCAATTAGTTGACTACCTTTGTTTGTCATGGTATTATGCAAATATTGCCGAAACAAAAATACAAACTAAAGAGGATGTGGTTCTGTGTTAAGGGAGTCTGCAGTCCATGGGGGAAATGTTGACAATAAATAAATCATTTCCAGTAAAAAAAAAGAACGTTTAAAAATGGTACATGAGGCAGGTCTGGTCATACAGTGGGTCCTGACAGTAAGGACCTTCTGGCTTATGTATTTTCTTTATTCAACAAATATTTCCTGAGGGTCCACTTCATGCCAGCTCTGTTTTTGTCATCTGGGACACATCAGTGCACAAAACAGGCTGTTTTCATGTGGGATTCCCTGATAGGGCAATAATAGACCCAATAAATGGAGTATTTAATATTTCACAATAGATAAGTGCTATGGAAAAAGGAAAGAGTAGAGCTGGATAAATAATATTGGAAGTGAAAAGTAGGAGACAGGCTTGCCATTTCTATAATAACGTAGTCAGGAAGTGTGTCATGGAGAAGGTGACATTTGAGCAAAGATTTGAGTTAAATGATGAAGTTAGCCAGGTAAGTGAGCAAAAGAGAAATCCAGAAGCAGGAACAGCCAGTGCAAAGGCCCTCCGGCAGAGTGCACCTGGCATGTTCACGAAGCAACGGGAGACCAGTGTGCCTGAGGTGGAGGAAAGAGGAGAGAGCCTAGGAACATCGTCCATCAATGAACAGAAGTGCTTGCCAGAACCTGGATGGGAAAATGGTGTTAATGCAGCTATTAAAGAATAAAGTCCATTCATAAATCAAAGTGAGCTCATTTTAAAATGTTGCCCAGCCCCCTGTCACTCTGGGAAGGAGTGGGACCCGAGGCGAATGGCTTTCCAGCTGGCGGGGGTGTGGCGGGACCCTGAGCCCGGAGCCCAGAGCCCGAGTGGTTTCCATCCTGTCAGCAGTATAAGGTAAAACTGGGCCAAGGGAACATGGTTCACTTTGACCAAGGCAATAAGAAAAAAATTAAACCGAAACATTAAGAGAAGAATGTCTCCTTGTTTTGAAAAACCTTTCAAAGGCCTTGCCTGACAAGAAAACAAAGTGACCCAGAAGACAACCAGCCTTCGATGCTATTCTTCAAGTAATAGTTCTGATAGAGGAGGACTGCCCTGCTCACCTAGAGGACAGCCATTAGACGGGGACAGGGAAAGAGAAGGTTCTTCTCTCTGGACAACATACCCACCTTGCTCCAGAAAGCTTCGTGCAGTTTTCTTCCTCAAATAAAGAGCTCTCATCTCTATGACATAATTGCAAGCCAGGGAACTCCTGGGTCTGAACAGGGTTTACTGCAGTCGGCCTCACGCGAGCCAGCCTCTAACCCAGGTGTCTTCCAAGTGACCTTCCCTTCACAGCTATGTAGCCCACAGCTACATTTCCAGTACAGGCTTAGCCCTCTTAAGATATCACATTTTGCTTCCAGTTATAAAATAAATATGTCCTAGAGAGGTAATGTCCTAAGAGGAGAGAGCCTAGGAAAATCCTCCATCAATTAACAGAAGTGCTTGCCAGAACCTGGATGGGAAAATGGTGTTAATGCAGCTATTAAAGGTGAAAGAATAAAGCCCATTCATAAATCAAAGTGAGCTCATTTAAAAATTTACCTCATGGTGACTATAGTTAACACTACTCTATTACATATTTGAAAGTTGCAAGAAATAAAATCTTAAAAGTTCTGATCTCATAAGAATTCTAACTATCTGTGGTGATGAACATTAACTAAACTTTTTGTGGTGATCCTTTTATAATATATACATATATTGAATCATTTTGTTGTACACCTGAAATTAAAATGATGTTATATGTCAATTGTATCTCAACTTTTAAAACGCTATCAACTTTTGTATTTTTAAAGAAATTTCCTACCAACTTTCAACCTTTTGCAGGATGGGGCAGTGGAGAAGGGGAAGTCGTGCTTTGCATTAATCTGACTATCAACGTGACTCATAACTCATTACTATCAACAATAAAAAACATGTCAATCCCCTCAATAAAATAAAAAGGTTTTTAAAGCCTTTTTAAAAAAGCTCCTCTAAAAATAAAAGTTCCTGGAGGTTATCTTAGATAGTACCATCATTTTACTAAGGAAACTGAGGTCACCAGACAGAGTATCTGAAATAGTTCCATGTCTCTGTTATCTGGTTAGTGTTTTTAAGAGATGAATCTTGAAACTTGGAAGAAAGTCAGGATTCTAGAAAATCTATGCTTAACTTGTTTTTCCTCATGTTAAATCAATTCAGCTCCAAACAGGGGCAGTTGCACTATACAACTGCAGGAGGCATCCTTCATATCGAAGCCTCCAGCTCTGCTCCTTCTGAAGGTATGCAGTGCAGAATCTGGGCAGAGGTGCTCAGTGACCCATCCCAAATATTCCTTTAGTTGTTAGTCTTGGGTTGGATAAAAAGGATACGCTGACTTCCAGTGTAGGTTTTAAAATGAAACTTCTCTAGCCCCACTCTTCCTGAAGTTGGTTAACCTTGAACTTTGACTGAAACAAAATAAGAAGAGCTATTCAGAAGACATTACCTTTGGAGAAGTGGGGGAGAATCTCTTCCTTTACCCTCCTACCTTCCCTGCCTGGGGCCCTGGAAATCAAACTGACAAAAGACAGATATAACATGAGAAAAATGATCAGTTTTTTAACACATGCAGAGCTCATACATTCAGGAGAAACTCAGTAATGAGTAACTCGAAGAGGTGTTTAGAACTTGGGACTTACACAGCAATTTTTTTTTTGAAGTATTGTTGATATACAATCTTATATTGTACATAGCATGTCAAGGAAGACCAATAAATTTGTAGAGAAGTGACAGGACAAAGGAAAAGGGGTTTAGGCTTTTAAGGTAATTTGCAGTATGATAAGGACCTTGGAAACTGAAAGACCTCTGTTAGAGGTAAGTCCCAGACAATTAAAGTATCTCAGTCATCAACAGTCAACTGATTCAGGGAAGATTCACTCATGCTGCCTCCATTTTTACAGGTTTGGTGGTTGTACCAGGAAAGAAACATGTATTAAATTCCAGTGGCCATGCGTTCTTTCAAATCCTCTTTAGTGAGCCAGAGATCAGTGATCATTCTTAATCATTCTTACAAAAAATGGTGCTAACATGCATCTATTATTCAGAGAAGGCTCGTCCTTAGTTAGATCTAAAGAAATATTAGAAGTTAAATGCTCATATCCAAAAGTTGTTTGTCGTGGTTAAACAGAATGAGCTTTGCAAAAACACTTAGAAAACTTTAAAGCACTATATAATTATAAGACTTAAATCAGAATTAAATCTCTCAATCCCATTTTCTAGATTCTTAGTGTGGTAGAAAAATCATTCATCTTCTTTTCTTTAGCACATTAAACAGTGATTGCACAAAACAGGCATGCAAAAAATATTTATGGACTAAATGAATTGATTTAAGAGCAAGAAAGACACAAAGAGAAAAAAAGATTGAATTACCTACCCAAGTAACATCAAGGAAGCAGTGACCACCCCAGCTTCACCTTTGCCTCGATGTGGTTGAACTAGATGATTTTAAAAGTTCACTTCAAGAGCTCTGTGACCCTAGACATACCTTCCATGTTAACCATTACTCTTTATTTATATTTGTATTTATATTCATAATTGTGATGGCCTGTTTCTTCTATTCAACAAATTTTCAGAAAAAGCCAAAATTCCTGTGTTTGCAGATGATTTCTCATTGGGAACATTTAAGGTAGGCTGTTTCCTCATAGCATCTAGACATTTACAGTTCTCTCCTCAGCAAACTGAACTTGCAAATCACGGTAGGTGAGTTTCCTCCAAAAGAGTTAATCTTGCCCAAAAGACACCGATTCATTCATAGACACTCCAACCAATAGAGATGGCATTTACTGATGCAAAAGATGGATCCTTTCCCCTTTTTCAGTTCATTTTGCTTCAAATCTATATCTATTTGACATATATTTCTTTAGGAGTGATTGTATATCGGGTACTATGCAAGGCACTATGTCCTTGATCCACAGCCTGTGTTTGGTTTTGCATTGTTTATGTAAATCATAAATATAAATTTATTTCTTGCATGAAAATAAACACCAAGACAGTCTGAGAAACTAAGCTTCAAAATGTTTTATGTCTTAGAGTATTTAATTATCCTAGAGTAGCCTTGTTAAGCTTAAGAGTCCAGGAACTCCAAGATTAATACTCAAGTCACAGAGGGCCAAGAGCATTCTGCAGCACCCTCTAATCTATGAGGATTACCAGCCGTGACACCCATCTTCACTGTACGTTACATGGACTGTGTGTTAATCAGGGTATGTGTAGCCGAAAGAATCTCAAAACCCAGTTCTGGCCTTCAATGACTCTGTGACATTGTGAAGAATTCTTTATTTCAGCTCTGTGAAGGTCAGCAAGCCATACAGCACGACAAAGGTAAAATACCTGCCTAACTGTGGTCTGCAAAGAGAAAATGCACACCTGCTATCAAGAACAAGCAAGAAGGAGACAAGAAATTAGCAAGCAAGTTGGAGATCTGATGATTCTGTAATTAACAGAAGGTCAGAATGCCTCAAAGAAAGTTTTGCTCAGGGTGACCCAAATGTGTGTGCCACTGTCAGTCACCTCCAGGAGCTGTGATTTCTGCCTTTAATCAGGAAGTCCATGACACCATAAAATACTACAGAGGGCTTTTGCCAATATTAACTTTTTTCCAATCTAAAATGGAAGGTGACTATCCTTACTAATCATTCAGGGGGAAAACATTTGTACTCTCACATTGGTAATATCAATATTTAATGCCTCGCTTTCTAAAAATATTACGGAGAAATGTCCTTCTTAGTTAACTTGGTACTATTGATGGAGAAAGAGAACATAGTTGGGAGAAGGTTAAAGAAAAGTAAGCAGAGAAAGAAAAATGAGTTGAATATTAAGTATACCAGTTGGTTTTTCATAAAAGTCTACTCTGGTCATTGTAAAGCTACAGGACAACAGTTACAGCTGTGGAACAGTCAGATCTCATTAGTCTGGAATTCAGCAAGTAGGAGAAATAAAATCAATTTTCGTCACTGTTGTGAATAATCCGGTGTCATTTTATCGGCACTCTAACAGGGAACCTAATAACCCCTTCTTCAGCCAGGAAACCTCTGAATAACACAAGCTGATACTGTGAAGAACTAAATTATTCTATTGCTTATTCTCCCCACCTCCTGGTAAACCATGATCACCATTCATCAATCTTTTTCTAGTCCTGAGACCTGATGCTGTCCTTTTAGAAGTGGACAATTTTAAATATCTGTCATCAAAATGTTCCAAATCCTTTCCTGTTGGCTGTGAAAAGTTTTTAATTCTGAAAAAGGCATTATTGAGCTCATCACATATAGGCAGCTAAGATGGTTTTTACCTTAAAAGAAAACAACTTTCTCTCAAGGGAATGAATATGGGAATATTCAGGCTGAGGGAGGAGGAGGCGAATGAGGCATGAGAAATAGATTGGGGCAAAAAAGAAGGAAGAGTTTAGATAATCATAACTCAAACACTTTCTTTATTAACCTTTCTAATTCACTTTACTCAAGCAAATGATTTTCATGAATTTCCAGCTTCCATTAGAGACAAGTAAAGGAAAAATCAGAAGGCACTCAAGGAATGTGTGGTAGCCTTACAAGTACTTTCACCTACCTACTCTGTGGGGAAATCTTTTCTGAAGCCAGGAAGTATAATATGGCACCAGAAAACATACAGAAGAGTATGAAGATATAAATGCAATTCCTGATTCCATTCCTAATGGTCTGATTTAACTTTCATTGATCACTGTTTCCACATTTATAATTGAACTTTTGCAACAGTCTTGAACTAGCCTCCCTGGGTCCAGTCTTTTCTCTGCTCACTGTCATCCTCCGTGAGAGCCATCTTTCCATAACACGTGCCAACTCATGCTGCAACCGCCATTAAAACATCTGCTGCCTCCTCGAATAGACAAGACAAAGTCAGCTTCTCCTTAGCAGGCCTGACAAGGCCCTGGGCGATCTAATACAACCAGTCTTTCCGTCTTCATCTCCTACTCCTCCCCACGCCGCTCCCTCAGGCCGCCCCGTGTAGTCACTGTTCCCCCAACACACCGCGCTTCTGCTTTCATATGGGCTGTTCCCACTCCCTGGATCCCCGCCTCTCCCCTCTCCCACATCTCTACTGTAATACCACAGTCACCAGACACTCAAAGTCCTTTCAAACCGTGGATTTCCTTGGGAAGATCTTCAGCTGCAGGTCAGTATATAGCCCTATGAAAGTTTGTTATTATTCAGGTGAGGCCAATAAATCAGGAGACAATTGCCATTGAAAGGACAGTTTGTTATTCACAGTTCTTAGAGGAGGAGACAGGCCATGCCGCAGGGGGCCATGCGGGGAAAGCACCAGGGGCGGTCAGCAAGCACACAGTGAGGGGCAAGTGTGGGCAAGAACCTTTTCTGTGGTTTCTGCAGGAAAGGCAACGTGCTGCAAGGAAAGCAGGCTTAGGATAGGTTCATTTGAATAATTTCAGGAGGCTCTGGAGTGTACGGACTCTCTCTACCTGGCCTTTGGAGTGATTCGGGCCGAGGACTGTTGGCCTTGAGTGTGAACGCCCGATAGAGTTTGTGGTGGGGGTGTGGGCTCTGGATTGGTTAGTTTGCATGTGAAAAGCACGCTTCCTTGTGGGCGAATTGTTGACTATCTCTAGGAATTGGCTAGCTCCGGGAAGGGCAGTCTTTCCAGAGCCCGCTGGCCCCAAGCCGTCAAAGCATCAGAACTATTTTAACAGAAAATAAAAAGGCATGATTAATAACAACCCTCCCTATAGTACTTTATGCCATAGCCTTATAACATTTTGTATTTAAATTGTTTGTCTGCTCCTCAAGAGCAGAATCTCACTTTCGGAGCTTGGATACACAAGATCTAAATGTAAACAAGCAAAACAATGAAGACAGATTGTCCTTGACAATGGACCAGAGATGAGGATATTAAATAATCTCCTAATGTTGAACTTCCCAGGGTTTTCAAGATCACAAAGGTTAAAGTCATGACTCTGCACCGGCGCTATTTGTGTATGAAGCCTACACAGTCAGCCACTGGGCACCCAGGGCAGGTCTGCGCATCACCTGCCACGTCTCAAGACCCAAATAAGGCTCCAGGAGCTGTCAGCTCCCATAGGCCTATAGGCGGGCCATCTGTCACCTGTGGGAGCTGGGCAGCCCCTTATGTTTATTCCATTTCTTCAATACAGATGAAATCAATCACGACAGCAAACACAGTATTCTTCCCTTTCATCGTCCACTCAATCCCCCAGATGAGTGTCTGTTAGACCACACTCAGTTTTAGCAAGAATAATAAACCAGGAAAGAGGATGAGACAGAAACTTCCTATTTTTCTGCAGAGATACTTCCCCTTTAAGAAACAAAAGGAAAAACTATGCAAAAATAATTGGAGAATAGATCTCTCTTAATGTCCTTGACTGTAGCCCACTCAGCAGGAGCCCCAGAGAGCAGAGTGTTCCCCTGATTGGAGGTGGACACTCTAAATAAGCGGGTCTGAGGACTTGGGAAGCAGCGGGTGACCAATATGCGATGTCAACCCAAAAGGAAGAAGGAAAGAGCAAAGCAGATCAAGTGAATCAGCAGGGAAAGGAAACAAAATTAGGACCTGTAGGTGGAAAAAGAAAGGAACACAGTCCTAATGAATGAGGTCATTCATTTAAAACCAACATTCACTCGCTGTGATTTGCAGCTAGAAAAAACAGTCAAGCTAAGTGAAATTCATTACTTCCATCAACAAAATCTATAACAGAAACATCCAAACGTCCTTTCTTCCAATTACAACATCCTCCTCTTTAGGTCAATGAAACCATTTAAGGATTGTTTTAAGTGAGACAATGCATGTGAAAGCGTCTCTCACACTGAAGAGTCAATGAATGTTAGTGTTCCATTTCCTTCCCTGCGCGCAGTTTGAGAAGTGGCCCCAGAGTCATCAAGCATGTGGTCAAAGGGTCAGTGATGCACTTATCCCACCAAAATTAAATTTCATGGTCGGTGAGAAGTTTATCCACCCTGCAAATGCGCTATGTCCTTTGTCTTCGCCAACCGAAACATGCCATTAATAGAAGACATCAGCCAAAGATTTTCAGTCTCCTGGTTCCTTCCCACAGGTCCCCTCACCCCTCCCTCAACATATGGGTCATGGGAGGGAAAAAGCATTTTCCTCATTTTCTACCTTTGATTTCCTTTGAACTTTTTTTGATAGGAGCAATCATGCAAGATTAAGAGGACTCTAGGGAAGTCTTCCTTAACTTGTCCCTCCAATGTGCTTTCACAGTTAGCACTTCTGTGCACTAGTCGCCAAGCAATGCCCAGAGGAGGTGCACTTTCCTAATCTGTGCAAAGACATCACGTTAGACAGAGTGACCCTTGTCGTGTCACCATTAATGTAAAAAAAGAATTGAGTTAACATACGAAGCTAGGTGTTATGTGGCCAAATAGATTATGCCAATAATACCAATTAGTGTTTGCATTTTTTTTCCACATTATCCCTATGGAAGTTCATTTTCTATCCTATTTATTTATTTATTAGAAAAACTAATAATCCAACCTAATAAAGATTTCTGGACCTAAGACTTAAAATGGTATCAACAGCAAAATTCATCAAAATCAATTTTATTTCTGAAGCATAAATGCCTAAAGATAGAAAGGTACTACCAAAGGCTTCTCCCCTAAAGGACAAAATGAATCAAGTGTGAAAAAAAGATTAGAGACACAAAATGAATTCAAGTACTCCTGTAAATAATGTAACACAAAATATGCGGTTGGTATGCCTCTCCCAACCGACTTATGGAGAATCTGAAAACATAATTTAACAGAATATATTTTCAATAGGACAGGAAACATTTTTGCCCACAGAACACTTTCAAACACTACGCCCCAAAATGGCCTACCTAAATATTATAAACAGTGAGTGCAAAATATTCTGTGTGGTAACGGAAAGGACAAGAATATATTAAAGAAGTCAGCCCCTATCCTCCAGGGATTAAAATCTTAAGTAAGGACAGATTTAAAACTCGAATATTGCTGTCATAGAAGTACCCATTTTGTCACAATGGGAATGGGTGGGAAGGAGAAAGCACAACCCCTGGGGGCTCAGAGAAAGGCTTTATGGCATTTGAGCTGGGACCTAAAGATGAGAGGCTAAAGGGGGATTAGCTTCTGAAAGCTGCAATGTTCTGAAGTCACCACACACTCAGGAAATGATGGCACTTCTGTGGCTCTGGCTAAGACTGGCTGTCCCCAGGGACGAAGAGATCTGCATCTCATCACGCATCTAAGCCATTTTGTTCACACCAGGATGCCACGGAACACATATTGGCAAGTACCACGGAGTTTTGAGAGTGAATTGGTAGTTCTCAACCTTTGCCCCATATTATAGTCACATGCAGCTTTTAAAAACTACAGATGCCAAGCACCAGGGATATGAAAATTAAAACCGCAATAAAATACCACCTCACACCAGTTAGGATGGCCACAATCCGAAAGACAAGAAATAACAAATGCTGGCAAGGATGCAGAGAAATGGGAAGCCTCCTACATTGTTGGTAGAAATGTAAATTGGTGCAACTGCTATGGAAAGCAGTAGGGAAGTTCCTCAAAAAGCTAAAAATACAAATACCATTTGACCCAGTAATTCCACTCCTAGGAATTTACCCTAATAAAACAAAATTCCTGATTCAAAAAGATATATGCACCCCTATGTTTATAGCCACACTATTTGCAATAGCCAAGATATAGAAGAAACATAAATGTCCATCAACAGATGAATGGATAAAGAAGATGTGGTACATATACATGATGGAATATTATTCAGCCATAAAAAGGGGGGAAATACTGCCATTTGCAACAACATGGATGGATCTAGAAGTATTATGCTCAGTGAAATAAGCGAGGTCAAGAAAGACAAATACCATATGATTTCATTTATTTGTGGAATATAAAAACAAAGCAAAACAGAAAGAACAAAACAGCAGCAGACTCACAGACACTGAGAAGTGACTAGTGGTTACCAAAGGGGAGGGGTTGGGGTGGTTGAGGTGACTAAAGGGGCACAATAATTTGCAATCACAATATAAGCTGGTCATGGGGACAGTAGTACAGCATAGAGAATATAGTCAATGATTCTGTAGCATCTTTCTACGTTGATAGATAGTAACTGCACTAGAGGGGGCAAGGATTTAATAATATATGCAACTGTTGAAACACTGTGCTGTATATTTGAAACAAACATAAGATTGTGTATCAGTGATATTCAACAACAACAACAAAAAAGATGCCATTTAAGTCAGAATCTCTAGGGAAGCAGCCTGAATATGGGAATGCTTTAGAAGCTCTCAAATAAACCTAGTATGAGACAAGTTGAGAACCGCTGGTCAAAACTGGCTGAGTCAAATAGAAGTTTCAAATTCAAAAAAATAATAATAATAATACTAAACTGGTAAAAAATTAAATATTAAATAGTATCTACTTCTGTTTCTAGCCATTGATGGAGTCATAGGGTCCAGAATTACCCTTCCACTGTAAACAACTAGAAAACTTGATGAAACATAGAAAAGCTATTTTCAACACTGAACAGTAGAGGACTGCGATCCTCGTCTCGACCCTCGGCTGCCCTCCTCCTCTAGCCTATGGTTTTCAATCTTGGCTGCGCCTTAAAATCACATGCTAACGGGGAACGCTAACAAATCATTCTTGTCTAGATCCTCTCCTGGACATCGTGTTAGGCTATTAGAGCTACCATAACAAGCGCTACAGATTGGGAGACTTCAACAACACAAACGAATTTTCTCACAGTTCTGGAGACTAGAAGTCCAAGATCATGGTGTCAACAGGTTTTCGTTTCTTCCAAGACCTCTCTCCTTGGCTTCCAGATGGCCACCTTCTCATTGTGTCTTCACAGGGTCTTACCTCTATGTGAGGTTGTGTCTTAATCTCCTCTTCTTACAAGGACACCAAGTTATATTGGGTTAGGACCACCAGTGGCCTCAATTAAGTTAAGTGATGGGCCCTGAAAAGACCTGGGTTCCAGTCTCTGATCTGCCACTTCATTACCATGTAGCCTTATGATTAATTTTGGAGACTGATAGAAACGTTCTCTATATCTTGATTGTTGTGGTAATTACATGAATATATAAGTGTTTCAAAACACATTGAAATGCAAAGTTATATGGGCAGAATTTATTGTATATTTTAGCCATACCTCAATAAAGTTGATTTAAAAATAGTGTCCTTGAAATAGAATCGATTTGATGTCAGTCTTATTTAGTATTATTATTTTTTTACCCATAATGGGATAATACGTCTGATTATTCTGAAAATACTGTAAAAAGAAAATAATCTACTTGGAAGCAGTTACTGAGATCAGATGGTTTTCTGTTCTTTAAGGAGTTAAGACAATTATTAACAATATTGCTTTGTATGTCTTTATGTATAGACATATAAAGAGCCTTATCTCTGTGTACTTTGTCTTATTATGTATCTATAAAATACCACTTTATAGAAGTAGCTGTACTTTGCAAATCTCTTTTTACATGGCTTAACTGTTAACTCTGACGTGCAGGCTCTGTTATACATCCCTCCCAAATCTGAAATTAGGAGGCTTTTGCCCACCAGCTCCAGCACAAAAACCGTGTGCCTGTTCAGGAATCCACTGTCTGGATGGATATCTGCTCTGCGCTCCCCAAGAGGAGGGGGGGCTGGGAACTCAGAGCAGCTGGATAGATGCCTATGAAAAGAATGTCCCCATCTCTGCTTCTTTTTAGTGGGAAGATAAAATAGGACTGCCAGATGGCTACAACTCATTACTGCCTGGCAGCATTCAGGGTGAAATGAGAGAAAATTAATCAGCATTCTGGAGGAATGAATGGCAAAGGGCAATACGTATCGATGCTATTTTAGTGCAAGTCAAATTAAACCTGTAGAACTGACAACATGCATTTATCTTCCTATTGCCTCCAGTAGCCGTGCAAACGAGCTCCTACTTTCTTTATACAAACAGCTGCTATTTTCCTGTTACTACCTTGGCAAAAAGTTCTAGTAATGGCTTCATAGGTTACCCCTAGTGATTAATACAGACTTGCACATTATACTGACTCTGCTAATGAAAGAACTTAGCCTATATTGTAGCAAAGAATCCCTAAACTGCAGCTCTCGGGCAGAAAGCAGGGCTGGTGCAAAAGCAGCAGTCAGATTCGCCAGTCACCTGCATACACTCAGGCTTGAAAGAACACCGTGGATTGACTGTGGATATTGCAGGAGTCACAGAAGTTTTTTTCTAAAGGGCAATAGAAAAAAGTTGTGGTTTTAAAAGAGAATTCCAATTTGTATTTCAAAGATCAACTATAAATCTGTATAATGGCATTATGTTGCATTATCTTCTCTGTGAAATATTTAGGAATAATACTATATTGTAGACAAAGGTTGACTTCCAATTAAAATAAAAACAACATAAAATCAATCAATGACATTCGAGTTAAATTTGATTCCTGCTGAGTTAAATCTCCTCTCTGACATATTGCATCATGTCTGTGACATGACGCCCATCTTTAACCCTGAATGTGGCCATCTGTGGTGAATGCCTGTCTGGTGAGGCCCGACTGAATTGGAAGCGTGTTCCAGAGCCTCCAGATATCCAGAGACCAAAGAGAAGCAGTCGGGACCTAGTACTTCCCTCAGGCTTTATTCTTCTGGAAGATTTCTACTCTGACCCAGCAGTGGATCTGGGTTTGCAGTTCTGAAGTTTAAACATCTTGGGGGCCTCTATTTCAGAGGCAAAAAAAAACTGCAAACACAAAATTCTGTTTGAAAGTGAGTAGTTACATAGACTATGAAAAGAAATAACAATTACAAATCTTAAAAAGCTAACAAACAAAAACAATTTTTTGATATTCTGAAGCTTATGTCAATCCTTCAGTTTTTGAATTTGGCCTCCACTGAAATTTCCTTCTCGTCAATATTTGAATTTTGGTACAATGAATAATTTTGGAAAGCGCATAACTAAACTGAAATTAAGGAATTCCTAGAGGAGTAAAATATATTTATTTATATATGGCCATTATATTATATTGTGCTGTATAACCATAAAATTAAATTTATTTTACATTACATGCATTGAACTTCCATAAATACACATAGCTTTGGCATTAGAACACAGGTTTCTTTACGTATCTGCCTGATGGCAATTCTGTGTAATCTTTTGTCCAAAACTGCCACACTTTGTCAAGACAAGGTCCAGGCTGTACACTAAAATGTGACCTAATACTTTGGGATCTGTGAAACATGCAATATCGTACAAAAATAGCATTAATTACAGTTTGTAGTGCTACGGCTGGCCATTTTCTGTCCTCAGACATAATTCTGACAAATTCTGTTTTAAGCAATTATTGTTAAAATGTTCACTGTGTTGGTAATTGTATACACTGCAGGAGAAAACTTTCATTTTGGCTGAGCATGAATGAGAGTCAAATCTGCCACTTACACTTTCACACGTATGATGTTCAGAAAAACCCTGAGGGTCTCTCTGGCTCCCAACATGTCAAACCTTATTCCTACTCCTCTTTACATATAGTCCTGAAGTTGAGTACATAGGACATGTTCAAGCTGTGATACGACCTTTTGCCCCTGAACCTTTGGGTCACACCACCAAGAGTCACAGCACCGCAGCCGGGAGGAATATTCCTGGAAGCCCCGCCTGCACCACTACAACTAACTGCAACTTATCTACATACAGAAATGACTGCAAAACGCATAAACATTGCACTAACCCAAATGAAATTTGTCCCCGACTCATTTTCCCCTTAGACCTGGTCCCAAAGATGACCGTGGACCCTCCAACACTCCCAGACACACGGAGTGTGACACAGGGATGTTGGAGCGGAAAGAGGCTGAGTCTTAACCAATTGCAGTTAATACATCTTCTTTTCCAAACTAAAAAAACTATGACCATGTGTGTATGTTTTCAGTATCCCTCCCTGGGTCTCAGAAGGGCCTATGCAAATGAGGGGTGCTGAAATTTAAACTTCGTTAAGTCAAATTAGTATAAATCAGTCTGTTGTTATCTCTTATTTCATAAACATGTTGATGGGCCAAAGCATAATGGATGAAGGGAGAGAAAACCTGAATTGAGCAGAACTTCCATGTCTGATAA
Source organism: Phataginus tricuspis (assembly GCA_029783875.1). Taxonomy (NCBI): domain Eukaryota; kingdom Metazoa; phylum Chordata; class Mammalia; order Pholidota; family Manidae; genus Phataginus; species Phataginus tricuspis. Next base: position 17,608,748 of record JAQQAC010008864.1, read on the forward strand.
CTCCAAATTCGTTCAAGCCGCAATAGCTTTCAGTGTGTTGAGGAAGCACCCTCACCTCGTCCTCGGGGACCCGAGGGCACACGTGCACCGCACCCCAGTCCCGGAGAGGCACCCATTCCCATCACAGCGATGGCCACTGACCAGAAACATCTGATTTCACCTCTGCACAGACAGGATAGGATTACAAGGAATCTGTGTCTGGGTGGGCATGTTCCAATTGTTTTTTCTAAGGCACAAAATAACTGTGAAGTGGGATGAGCTGACACTTGGAGAATTTCATGAATGAGACAATGTTGATGCTTCTTGAATTGTTAGAGCATCTGTGCTGGTACAATTTACAAAAAACAAAAGCAAAAAAAAAAAGAAAAACCCATCATAGCTTCTCAGAATAATTTGTTCCCTATATACTGTTTCCTACCTAAGAATCCCAAACCTGTATGTTGATATTTAACAGCAGGTTTTATGTTCAGAGCTACTGGGCAAACCTTCTTATCTAGTGTTCCATACACAACAGCATATTCCACAGGCCCTAATCTCCTGAGATTCTCCCCGCATAAAGGGCCCAGTAAGTTTGGGGGTTCACAAAGCACCTTCCCAAAGTAGAGGCTCTAAGAGACTTTGTAATAAAAAACCTACTTACCCCAGTAGTCTCTACATTCATTTAACCATTTTTCCAAGTAATGTTCAAAAAAATGTGGTGTAATTAGTTTCACATACCATACCACAGGCAAATTTTCTTGGCCTATTGTCAGTGTGGCCAAGATTCTAGATCAATATTTCTCAGAGTGAATTTTCTATCACTTTTTCCCTTTCTCAGAATGCTCCAGCCACCCTAGGTCTCCTTACATCCCTCCTATCATGCCCGAAACATTCCCATTTCAGGAATGTAGTGCTTTCTGTTCCCTGTGCCTCCAACTTGGTTTCTCCAAACACACAGTCGGCTCCTTGTTTCATTTTACTTAAGTCTCTGCTCAAAAGTCAGCTTTTCAGAGAAAACTTCCATAATGGGCTGAATCATCCCAAATTAATATGTGGAAGCCCTAGAGCCCAATGTGGCTATATTTGAAATAGGGCCTTAAAGAAGTAATTACAGTTAAATGACGCCACAGGAATTTACCCAAAGAAAACAAGATCCCAGATTCAAAAAGACATATGCACCCCTATGTTTATTGCAGCACTATTGACAATAGCCCAGAAATGGAAGCAACCTAAGTGTCCATCAGTAGATGAATGGATAAAGAAGTGGTGGTACATATACACAATGGAATATTATTCAGCCATAAGAAGAAAATAAATCTTACTTTTGCAACAACATGGATGGAGCTGGAGGATATTATGCTCAGTGAAATAAGCCAGGCGGAGAAAGACAAGTATCAAATGAATTTCCCTCATTTGTGGAGTATAAAAGCGAAGCAAACTGAAGGAACAAACAACAGCAGACTCACAGGGACTAGTTGTCACCAAAGGAGAGGGGTGGGGGAGGGAGAAGGGGATTGAGGGGTATTGTGTTTAGTGCACATGGTGTGAGGGGTCATGGGGAAGACGGTGTAGCACAGAGAAGACATGTTGTGACTCGGTGGCATCTTACTACACTGATGGACAGTGACTGCAGTGGGGTATGGGGGGACTTGATAATATGGGTGAATGTGGTAACCACAATATTTTTCATGTGAAACCTTCATAAGACTGTATATCAATAATACCGTAACAAAAAAAATTAGCTCAGAAAAAAAAATGTTAAATGAGGTCCTAAGGTCGGAACCCTAAGCCTATACAACTGGTATCCTTACAAGACGAGGAAGACATACGAGGAGCACGTATGCACGGGAACGGCCACATGACCGCACAAGAAGGTGGCCCTCTACAAGCCAGGGAAAGAGGTGTCAACAGAAACCCACCCTGCAGGCACCTTAACCTTGAAGTTCTAGCCTGCAGAAGGTGAGAAAATAAATTTCTGTTGCCTAAGCCACTCATTCTGTGGGGTTTTATTATGGCGGCCCTAGTGGGCCGGTGTCCTTCCGCTGACCACCCCACCTGCCTATGGTTCTCTTCTCTCCTTGACATTGTATTTCCGCAGAACGTTTCTCACTGCTTGACATTATATCTGTAAATCTTTAGAAGATTGAGATGCAGACTAGAGTATAATAGATAAGGGTTTGGGCTCTGGGTTCAAATCCTAACTCTGCCACTTTCTAGTGGTGTGATTCTTGATGAGTCATGAAAGCTCCATGAGCTTTTCCATCTGTAAAACGATGATGACAGACATGCTACTTACACCCAAAGCATCGAAACAAGAGAGCAATGAGATAGAACATGCACTTAGACTCGCACCGGATAATGCTCATATTCAGCAACTGTTACCTTCTATTGCCTACATTCCCCTGGAATGCAAGTTCCATAAGGACAGAGGCTGTCCATGGATGCATTCATAGCCCCCGAATCAGTGCCTCCAGGGAACATGTTAAGCCCTCAATAAATATTTGTTGCCTGCAGATATGAATTAATGGAAGCTGGTGGACCTTTTCTTAAAGCTCTCAAAGAATGTAAATTCTTTATTGTCACTTTCATGATCATCTTCTTTTCTGAATGATCGCCTCTTAATCCACCACGTGATTTCAGAGCCCTCACTTTTGCATGGACTATGGTACTGGTGCCAGGTCACCCTACTTTAATCGACACGGGCTGGTGGGCCAAGTCAGGGGCAGTTAACAAGGGACAGGGAGCCTAGGTCTTCCCACGGAGAGGCTGGCACGGGAGCAGTCAGTGCTACATTCATACTGTGTGTGAGGCTGCATCTCAGCAGAACATTACCCATAGAATTAAATCGAAGCATTTCATTTGAAATTCGTTAGTTTTGTGTGTATTTGTTTTTTCATATTGGTTTTGTAGCTGTACATTAGCTGATACTCCAGATATCAGTCAATGGCATTTGGCATCTTCCACGGATGGACTTCTGAACTTTCATTGTCCCACAGCATGTCACCGGAATGAGTCATCCCTTTCGGCTCAGACAGACAAGTGCGGAAACCAAATCAGAGGCCTGGTGGGTCGGTATCACCTTCAATAGGTCACAATTATTTAAGGAAGTCTGTCTGCCCAGCTGTCACTGGTAGTGGAATAGGTGGTGTGAAAGTAGTTCCTTAGGAGTTTTACTCCTAAATATCAACATCTGAAATCACTTGGGCCTTATTTTGTCATGTAAATCAACAGTGGGAGCATTTGTATTAAAGACATCAAGAGCAGAGTTGAATCCCCAATGTAATAGGTCCTCCTATGTTCACAGAAATATATTTCCCAATGATATTAGTGGTTATTCCCACCACATGGTAAACAGCAAGGTAAAAGCATTTGCTGTTATTATGGAGTGAATTGTACGCTCTCTATGGAACCCCACCCTGAAATCTGGTAAATCAAATAGATTAGCAATGTTTCAAACATCTCAGTCTTTCCATAGCTGCTCTGCTTATTAGGTGTGACCCCAAGCAGCCAGTGTAGATTGGAAGAAGTGCCTTTATAGATTTTCAAGCTCTAAAGGATGTTTGAAGACACTCTAGTAGTTAATCTTCTACAAGTTTCCAGTGGTGTGGTATTTTTTTGTAAATGAAGAAAACTTTTAATACTAGCAACAATCAGAAATTGGAATTTGAAAAGCAATACCCTTTACAATAGTATCTTGTTAATGAAACACTTAGAGATAAACCTGACAAAAAATGTTCAAGACCAGGATACTGAAAACTACAAAACGTGAAAAGCTAAAGAAGATCCAGATAAAATAGAGACATTTGCCATGTTTATGGGTCAAAGGACTCAGTATCATTAAAGTATCAGTCCACTGCTCATATTGTCTCCTCATCTATAGATTCAACGCAATCCTAAAATCCCAGCAGGCCTTATTATATAAACTGACAAGCTGATTCTAACTCTCATATGGAAATTAAAATGACCTATACTAGCTAAAACAGCTTTGAAAAAAGAACAAAGTTGAAGAACTAACAACACCTGATTTCAAGACTTAAAGCTACAGTAATCAAGACCAAATGGTATTGGTGCAAAAATGAACAATCAGATCAACAGAGCACTCAATATGGGGTGCAGAAACAGACCCCCACATAACTGCACAGCTGATTTTTGACAAAGGTGCACAGGCAATTCAGGAGCAAGGATAGACTTTTCAACAAATAATGCTGGAATACAATATCCACATGCAAAAAAAGTAACCCGTATCTCTCACCATATACAAAAAATAACTCACAATAGATCATAGACCTCAATATAAAAGCTGAAACTATAAAACTTCTAGAGAAAAACACAAGAGAAAATCTTGGTGACCTTGAGTTAGCAAAGATTTCTTAGCTATAACGTCAAGAGTGCTATCCATAGTAGAACAAACTGATTAAAATTAAACAACTGTGCTTTAAAAAACATTGTGAAGTGAATGAAAAACCAAAACTAAGACTGGGGGAAAAAAGATCTTTGCAAATCATAAATCTGATAATAGGCTTATATTCAGAATAAAGAAAGAATCAGTAAGGAAACAAACAATACAATTTTTGTTTAAATGGGCAAAAGTGTTGCATAGATACTTCACCAAATAAGATATACAAAATGGCAAAGAAACACATGAAAAGATGTTCGACACCATTAGGGAAATGTCTATTAAAACCATAGTCTGATACCCCTGCACACCGTTGGAATGGACAAAATTAAAAGAAGTCGGACCACACCAAGTGTTGGTAAGTATGTGAAAGAACCAGAATTCTCGTAACACTGTTGGTAGAGGTATAAAATGGTATAACTAGTTTGGAAGACATTTTGACAATTTCTTTAAAAGTTATATATGCACCTACCATATGATCCAGCCATTCTGCTCCCCGGCATAAATGAGAGCACATGTCCCTATAAAGAATTGTACAAGAATGTTCACAGCAGCTTTATTTTTGCGGTAACCTACTATAGGAAGCAGCCCAGATGCTCACCAACAGGGCAACTGGCCCACAAACGGATATCCATCCATACAATGAAGTGTTATTCAGTTATTCACCAATATGAAGCAACATATTATCAATACACGCAACAATATGCATGAATTTCAAAATAATTATGCCAAGGGAAAGAAGCTAGACAAAAAAGATATATATAGTGTATGATTCCATTTATATAAAAATTCTAGAAAAACGCAAACTAATGTAGAATGTCAGGTGATAACTCAGTGGTTGACTGAGGATTGGGGGAGCAGGCAGGGATAGGAAAGGGACATGAGAAAACTTGTGGGGTGATGGATATTGTCATCATTTAATTGTGACGATGATTTCATGGACATATATGTGTATATATATATATATATACACATATATATCAAAATTTACCAAATTAAACAGTTTATTGCATGAATTATACCCCAAAAGGGCCTTTCTAAGAAAAAAAAGCAGTAAACCTTTAAGTCCACTTTAAAAATTATGGTTTCTCAAAACCCTCCTTGGGGGTCAGAATTACCTCAGATCCAGGAAACATCACCACTTAGCGCCCCTTCCTTCTTAAAGCTTTCTTTTTCCACCATCTTGCTGACATTACAGCCTCTGAGCTGCTCCCCCAGCCCTTGGAGGCTTTTGGTTCTCGCTGCCCCAGTGTCTGGAATGACAACACTCTTCAGGGGCGGCAGCTGGCTGCCCTCCACCCTCACACACACCCCTTCCTGAGCAGACGCACCGCCACATGGACCCCAGGCCCATCTATACGCTGAGACCCCAGTCTGCACTGCGAGCCTCGTCCCCCTCCAGAGCGCAATATTCCCACCAGTTCCCCCGACCTCCTCTATCACCTCCAGTCTAAAGAATGCACAGTCACAGGTTTGCCCCCATCCAAGCTGCTGCCCAGCTGCGTTCAGGTCTCAATTTATAGCCCTGTCATCTCCCAGCCACCCAGGTAGGACATGGCATCGTGGATGAGAGCCTGGGCTCTGGATTTGTCACTTATGAGGTATGTTATCTTGGGAAAATGTTTTAATTTCTCTGGGCCTCATTCCTTCATTTAAATAATGAGTCCCTTCCTCATAAGGTTACTATGGATATTAAACAAGATAAACATAAAGGGTTTATCTAATGCCTGATACATAGTAGGTGCTCGATGGTTATTAGTATCATTGGTGACATTGACTTCTCTCCATCTGGTTATTCACCACGGACTCATGGTGTCTTTGTGGCCTTTCTGCCTTCTTTCCCTTCCCTTGCCGCCGCATCTCAGACTCAGTACATCGTGTTGGCGTGTTGGGACAGCCTATTCTGATTTCTCTTCTCCTCGGTCTGTTCTTTCCAGGGCTACCTAAGGCGCTTCCCGGGTCAGATCATGCCCTTCCATAACCGAAGACCTTCGACTGTCCTCCTTGTGCAAAGAGCAGAGACCTTAGCAGGGCATTCAAGAGTCTATGTGTTGTGGTTACTCTATTTTTCCCCCTTCAACTCTTAAGAAACTCTCTGTTCTGGACCCCGTCTCTTTTAGCTACTCTCAGTTCTCCACATCCTCCGTAAACCCTACACGGCCCTACTGCCACGTGGTTGTTTTAAAGGACGGCATTCCTCAGCGCCCCATCCCCAGGCTCAGCTCACATGCTGTCTTTTTAAGGAACCTGGCCCAACACACTGACTGGAATCAATCAGTCTGTCTTCAGCACTTCCACTGCACTTTGTATGTCAGTCTGGAAGCTTACTTTATTGCAATTTATATATTTGCCTGTTACTCTGATTGTCCTGTGAGCATTCAATGAAGACTTGCTGAATGGAATGAAACAGAAAGAAAGAATGTGGCAATGTGCCTAACATCTCCCTGGTAGTGTCACCTGCTCGCGGAGGTTCCTTGCCGATTGACGCTACAGATTAGCATTCTGTTCAAGCTGAAAGGGCACCAGAGAACCATCTCTCTGGAAAGCGCATGAGCGTCATAGCGGCACCAGTCGAGGGTTTGTGGAGTGACAGAAGAGGAGCAAAAAGGGCACAGCGGGCGCGGGCTGAACCTTGGGTATTCTAAACGACGCTTCCCGAAATGTAGGTGTCTCTCTTTTGAGAGGAAGCTGTTCACTGTGTGCTGCTTAGGAATGCCAGCCAAGCATCCCAGAGACCTTCCGCGTCCTTATTAGAAGTTAGGGAGCCAGTGTTACCGCTGGAACTGAGACTGCGTGACCATCAAAACCCCCAGGAGGCACGGACAGCGGCAAGCCCTCGACAGGCTGCCAGCCACTCGCCAAGGGGGGAGTGAGGCGGGCTCAGGACATGAGAAGAGGCGTGAACTCAAGAAGGCAGCTGCCGTTTTCCCCCAGGATATTTCCAGTTCTGCAGGAGATCCTTCCCATAAGGAAATATCCGTTGGTTTTAGTTTTGCAGACCAGTACCTTGAAAATTTTTCACTAAAGTGGTGATGTCAACATCAGTGTACGGCTCTTTCTTCTCCCAGAAACTCTATGGCCACCACACAGCCCACATCACTACCACTCAGGGCCTGCCTTCTATGGCTACTGGCGGGCCGCAGGAACATGAGAGCGGAAGACGGCTGAGAATGCAAGTCGCTAATGCAGCCAGCAAGGCCTGAGGCTCCAGGGGGAGGAGGGGAAGGGGCCACCCCACCACCCAGTCTGCTGCTAGCACCTGCAGCCATGACTTCTGTCTGTGTCTGAGATCTCTGCTCCCAGAGGACAGAGACTATGACTCCCCCTTCTTTGTGACCCCCAGCATCTAGTCAAGAGGTGGGATTCCAGTAGAATAAATGAATACACCAGTGCAACTGTCAGGGAAGTAGTCAGAACAGGACATTTTAGGAAGAGTTTTTATATGGAAGGAATATTGTTCCCCCTTCCTTGATATTATTCATATCAACTACCCATGAAGGGAAATTCCCTTTCTCTACACACAAGTTCATTAGTCTATTAACATGACTAGTAAGTAATTTTTAGCTTTGAAATGTAGAAAATGTAAAATATTCATCCTATGTCTGGGAAAATACAGGTAGAATGCATATGACAATGAAGTTTGCTTGAAGGAGGTACTTTTCATTCCAGATAAACTGAATACAGAGAAACCTAGGCCTTCTGGTGTCGTTCCCAACCCTGCCAGATAAACACTCCTCTCTGGAATGGTCTGGGAGAATCACCCTTCAATTCCTCTACACTCTGTGGCTGAGTTACAGAGTAACCCGCCAGCAATCTTCTCAGAACTCACGGGGCTGTTTAAATAGAGCAAAGTCCGCACCACTTCCACCGAGATGTGCCGAGCAAAGGCCAGAGGCCCAGAAGAGAACCAGTGCAGACTGTGCAAAGCTGCGCTCATCCCGAGGGTGCACCCCGCCGGCCCAGCCGGGGGTCTGCGTGACCGGCCATGAGCCCGGTGCTGTCGGCGTTCGTGAGGGAGCTCCCTGGCTGGTTCCTGCTCGGCGGCCTCTTCCTGCCCGTGACTCTGCTGCTGTTCCTTCTCATCGCCTACTTCAGGATCAAACTGATGGAGGGTAAGTGTGAGGCCACGCGAGGCAGGGTGACAAGTCCTTTCCACACACACCTTTACTGTCAGTACTCGGGGAAGGCCTAGAGCAACATATGCTCTGATTTCTAGGTGTTTCTCGACAAGCCCTCTCTGGAGCCATCATCACTGGTAAACGTCGGCCAAGTCGGCTGCTCCTTTCAGCAGCGTGCGTGGTGTGCCAGGCTCCGAGTGCCTGTTGCTGTGAGGACCCCTTAGCTGCGGCCCCTCGCAGGCAGACTGGGAGCCAGGGACTGTGACGCGTGATTACTTTTCTCTGTCTCTCAGGGAAATAGATTCACAAGCATTAAAACACTTTTCACGGCCTGCCTCCTGTTTGACAGATATATATGTGCATGTGCTCATGGGCGCGTGTATGCACACACACACTTCTTTCTCATGCACGGAGATGCTATTGAGGAATTGTGCCAATCATGGCGCCATTACACTGTTGGGTAAACGTCAAGCCCTACTGGATATTTGATAACTTGGTGTAAACTCTCCATGAGATTGCAGTCTTAAGGTACAAAAAACCCCACAAAACCTCAGGCAGCTTAAAGTCACCTGGACATGGCAGTTGGGTCCTGGATTGAAACTGTTTATTCTGCTGTAATTGAAATTAATAAAACTGAACTGTGAGTCTACAAACTATTTGTTAATAATGCGCCCAGCAAACATGAGATTACGATTATAGAGGCTAAGAGCCAATACAGCAGGATCAACAAAAACCAGTAACATTTAAGTTGGATAGTGTCATAGTGAAGTACTAAAAAAAACAAATTTGAAAACCCATCCTCTCCCCGAAACCTTGCCAAGACCAAGCAATGCCTTCTAGAATGTTATTATATAAACACACATTCAGAGTCTAGAATAAAGAATGCCATCACTTATGACCTAAAATTGAATGGAAGTACAGTTGGGGATATTTATCTGTAAGACAAGATTTAGACATAAAGATATCCTGGAGAGTAAATTACAGAATCATTAAGTTTCCAGCCTTAACGTACTCAAATATCCCCCTAACCTTTCATTTTCTGTGTCTTGTTTTTATGAACAGCTCTCTTGTCGAGTGACCCAGCTATATTCTGTCTTGCTCTACAGCATTTGTGTGATAAATCCTTTTCTTTATTAAGTACGTTTATCCTCCACTGCCCAAGCCCGGTCTGCTGGATGTTCTGTCACTCAGCCAGTCATTAACACTGAGCTCTGGAAAAGAGCCCCTCACAAAAGAAGAGAAAATTAGAAATCCCCAAGATCCTAATTACAGTGTCCCTTTAGAGTCTTCCAAATCAGTTTAATGCCCCATTACTGAAAACATTTACATTTTGAAAGTCTTTTAAAGCTGTTGCAGTGACCACTGTCATTCTCATGCATGCCAGGCTCCCTCCGACCCTGAGCACCCTGTGGACCATAGGATACTGATGTCCAGTCAGGGGCTTGAATAGTTCATGTCACTTCTAAGTTTCATCTCGGGCTGCCTCTTTAGCCAGATAAAATTTTTAGTATCTCAAAGATCTCCCAAGCATTAAACGAGGCAAACAATAGGCTGAGACAATCCCATGGATTCCAAAGTGGCTTACTAGCTCTGTCTCTCGGTTGTTCTAGGTCACATCCTTTAGTGGGACACCTGATCTTTGGGACAGACTCTGCAAAAAAAGGACGAATCTTGGTTTTAATAGCTTTACTTGTCCCTGGGTGATATTTGGGGGAAACGCCTATAGTATGTAAAAACTAAGTGTGTCTATAGTATAGTACTCAGATATTTAGATAATTCAGATAATTATGGGTGTAAACACATCAATCCCTTTCCTTCAGAATGCCCTGGAAGAGTGAACGTGTCCTCGAGCATGTGGTCGGGCAGCAGAGGGGCCTGCAGGAGGGAGTTCAGGCAAAGGGCGACCACAGTCCCGGGCCCAGAGGAGGTGCTCTGTGCGTGTGTATCACTGTGCACGTTGCACGGAGGCACCCTCTGTCCCCAGCACGTCACTGCCCTGTAGACGGTCTAGAGATCAAGCCTCATCTCAAAGATTATCGCCGTAAGTTTAGAGCTCAATAGCGCTGGAACTGCTTCTGAAGCACCTGAGTGAATGGAGCTGGGACCCCAGAGGGCTGCTCTCCATTCACACTCCCTTCTGCCTCCTTCATTTCAAATTCAGATGCGCCACTGAGCTTTGCTTCACTTCTAGACTTGCCCGAACCTTGGGTCTGTTTCCTTCCTCTCAAAGCCTCCATTTTTTTTTTTGCCTTTCATCCAAGGGACAGCGAGAAGGCCAGCCCCACATGGTGAGGACTGACGCTCTCTGGGTAGAGTCCTTTCATGAATTTTGAGGCTCCCTGCAAACTTGCACCCTACTTCTGAGTGGAAGAGTTTCCATATATTCATTCAACAAATATTTGAGATTCTACCACCGACCAAGGATTGTCCTAGACACTAGAATGGATTTCTTACTACGGGCTTTCAGGACTGAAAGAAAACAATCCCAGTTCTAGAAATCACAGAAATCAGCAAAATCACCAGCAGCCGGAGGAGAGGCACCGCAGGTCTGTTCCCGGCTCTTGGCCTCGGGAGGCCAGCCTCCAAAGGCCAGCTAAAGAGTGCCCTGCCCTGCCCTCCCTGAGTCTGGTCCCAGAGCGAGAGCAGGACGCCCCGCGGCCAGAGGCAGGACCCTCGGAACTGCTAAGGGCGCCCGGTGACGCGCGCGCCCCACGTCCCGCGGCTCTTCTCCACCATCTCCAACTTCCCTTGTCCTCCCAGAAGTGCGCCCAGGGCTTCCCGGCCCCGGGGAAGGAGCCGAGCACAGGAGGAGGGAGAAGCGGACGCGCTAACAGTGGGAGGCGCAGCTGGAATTCATCGTCGGAAAGAATATTAAGGACCCCTAGCGCTGCGGTGCTGGCGGCCGGCCGGAGGCCGAGAGGAGGGCCCGGCGGGCTGCGCCCCAGCGATCTGCCCTGATGTCCGTTCCGTTGCTGAGACCGGCCCCGAGCGAGGTGGGGCGAGGCAGCGGGGGCCCCGGGGCTCCCTGGCACCTGCACAGGGCGGCAGCTGAGGAACAGCCTGTTTCTCTCTCAAGAACTTTCTTTTCAAACCATTCCCTCCTCTCCAGATGGAACCTGTGCGCCCTTTTTTGGAGTAATTCTTGATTTGTAGTATTTTTGATATTTATAGTCATATCTTCTCTCCAGTTTGAGGGCCAATGAGATTACTTGGCCCCAAATAAAATATCACCAGTTTGTATCTCTATTTAGCAGCTCCCACTTAAAATCTGTAAACAGATGGTCAAATGCCCATGTCATTAATCTTCCGACCAGGATTCTGGCAAATGCAATCATTTCCATTTGGTTCCTGTGAAGAAAGGGACGTTGACAGATTAACTGGTGTGTTCACAGAACCCGAGAGTTCTGCTTTCTAAACAGAAAATCAGCTCACCTGCCTCATGCATCCTGGTCCATCAGACGAGAGAGGCATTTTAAGATGTGATGGAGAGCGTGTGGACGTTAATCCCTCATTTCAAGGCTTTGGAGGTAATGGTGCATGTAAATTTAGTTAGTATGTGGGGAACATCAATTTCCTCACAAAGGAAGAAAGGAAATTCTCTAACATCCTGCACTCTGCAAGCTGTGTCCGTTGCCTCGAGGAGTAATTGTTAAGAGCTCAGACTATGAGTCAAACCAAATGGGGTTCGAATTCCAGATCTGCAGCGATGGCCACTCAAACTCTTGAAGCTTCAGATTTTTCATCTGTAAAATGGAAGTAATAGCAGGACTTAGCTATAGGGTTGGTATGGGGCTTAGGTGAGGTGATACACATACAAGGTTCTTAGCAGCCTGTTCTGAACAACTATTAGTCATTATACATTCTAAGAAGGCTGTGCTTGTGTCATTCTGACAACAGATACCTAATATATATCTTGTAATAATTAAGTAAATTGCTCAAGGTCAGGAGTCGGTGTTCAATTGATATTTGTTGAATAGATGAATCCGTTCAGCTCAGGCAAATAAACTTACCACCAATATGAGAGGCAACTATGGGAGAATTTTAAACCAAGGAAGAATTTTACAAAAGCCTTGAAAAGAGTTGTTCAGTCTCTTTATGGAACAGGAGTAATGACTGATGGTGGTGATTCTTCAGCATAAAGACTCAGCCCTGGCTCAGGGAGACGGCATTTCTTCACCTGTGGCCAAAAGGGGAAAACTTCATTGCTTGCAGAATTTCCCACAACAAGCTCAGAGGATTTTGAGGCCACCTGCCTAATCTTTCTTTGCACTCCCCTTAATAGACGCATTGAAATAAAGTGATGGCCAAGTTCTACGCTCTTTCACAGGGGCGCCTGATGCCTCCTCCTCTCTGCACTGTACCTGACAAAGGTGCTGTATTGACCGGACAGATAACCCACTGTAAATCGATGAGCTTCCTCTTTATCTAGTCTAGTTCTCGTCTTTCAGTCTCATTATTCAGACCACCTATTTTCAACTCTACAGTTTGTTTTTTGGTCCCATATTCAAAGCTCTTATGCAGTTAGTCTTTGATAATCGAGAATAAGAGGGAATGAAATAAATTACTCATATCTCAGTGAGTTTATTATCTAAGCCACAGGCCATCTTAAGCAATACTTTTGCACTAGCAGCGATGTATGTGGAAAGGCAGTGTGACTGAGTCGCTGGGCGTGTGGACTCCGGAGTCAGACTGCCTGGGGTCAAACCCTGAATCCGTCAGTTTCTGTGATCTTGGGAAACTGCTTCATCTTGGTTTTACTCTGCCTCAGTTTGCTAATCTGTAAAATAATAACGTGGTGACTACAACCTAATTCACTGTGAGGATTAAATGTGGTAAGGCAGGCAAAGGGCTTCCCTCTGCGTCTAGCACATGCAGGTGCTCAGCAAATATTAGGCACCTCGTCCTGAGTCTCACGGCCTAGGGCCCGTCAACATCTCCCTGCTAAAACGACAAGCCGCTGCGGACAACTGGAAGCATCTGGGTCAGGGAGCGTGCGTGGGTCCTGGGTCACGGGGCAGCCCAGCGGCGGGCAAGGGGGAGACTGCTCAGATCTGAGCAGAGCCAAAAAGACCTAAAAAGGTTCGATTTTATAAACATGTACTACCTCCCATTAGATTATAAACTCTTGATCTCTGGCTTGATTTGATTATAATTCTGAAAATAAAGCTTTAAAGAGTGAGAGCAGGCTCAGCTGTGTGCTGGTAGTGGTAAGGAAGAAAGTGTACTTTTTTTTTATGTCCCCGGAAGATCTCAAGGTACACTTGCCGGAATCTCAAGAGATCTCATGGCTAAAGATCAAATTTGTTTTTGCCAGAGAGGTAACAGTGAGACAGCCCAGGAGAAGACAAGAACACACAGAGAGGTGGTGCCTGGTAACAGCCGAAGGGAGGGAAATGACTGGGGTCTGGGGGGCGGAGTGTCAAAGGCTAAAGAAGGGAACTGGGAACTGAGAAATCTCGCCAGCTTTAGTGATTAGGATATCATTGATGAGTTTTGAAACTTCAGTGGAGTAGCTTTAACTGAAGTTACATTTCAAGGGGTTAAGGGGTATACAGGCAGTGAAAAACCGAAACTGTCAGTTTTCAGTGAAAGACGCCAAAAGATAAAAGGGACACAACTAACTTGACCTGGCTAAAGACTACAAATGCCCAGACACATTCTGGGGTGGGAGCAAGGACAGAAACTCTGTCTGACTCATTTCCCTGTCCCCAAGCCCGACATGCTTTATAAATGCTTATTCAGTGTTTGTGTGTTAGGCTGGGGGAGAAGTCTTAAATTTAATCAATACTTAATCTGCTAAATACAAAATAAAATTAGCATGTAACAATTTTTATTACAGTGGTAATTTCTCCACCCTAACCAAGACCGTTACCAATAAGCATTTACATTTCTCTTGCAAGGGCTCGAGGAGGTAAAGAGATCCTACAGGAAGACTTGCACAGAAGAGCTGGGCTTCTGAGACTTGTGGAGGCCACCACTGTAGAAATGCTGCCCGATAATCTGCTCTGAGTTGTAAATGAACAGTGGCACTCAGCCGCCTCCGAAGTATTAACTGATGTTTTTCCTTTCAGTTAATGAAGAATTGTCCCAGACTCCTCAAGGCCAACACAGTCAGAGGGCTGGCTCCCCCCGGGACCAGAAGATGAGGCAAAGCGACTGCCAGAGACAGTCAATGGCTAAACCACGGTACATTTCTACTGGCCAGAGAGCAAAGGTCAGTGGCCAAGCTAATAAAGTAGGTTAATCAACTAGAACCACAGCAAAAATGGGAAGAATACTAGATGCTTGTTCTGAACCATACTGAAAAGGAGCAGCTATTATCCAACAGGACATCTCTGAGGCTCAGCTTAAATAACAGTTCTTCAGAAGAGTACCAAAAATATAAGATTTTCTTAGATATGCTCTATGGACTGGATCCACTGCAAGTTTCTTATAGGACTATGCTTACTCTGAAGGGAATTATTTTTTAAATTCTTAAGCACCCTCATTACATGATCCCATGGAAGCCCAGTGTTCATACCAGACCTCTCTGGTAGAGATCAAATGGATGGCAAAAGAGGAGTGTCTTGAGAGCTGCGTGGGTTCCCCATGTGAGTATTTTTGTGTCCTTCTCTCGCAGTTTGGAGACACTCGAATGACACCTCTTCAGGCACCATTCTGGCTCCTCGTTGACTTCTCTTTTCCCCGTTGCTTTCACAAGTCAACCACCATTGTGAGAAACAACCCACAGAGCAAGCGGAGTGCCTCAGGTCCAGGGATGTAGCTTTCAGCATGACGTGACTTGGAACTACTGGCAATTGGGGCTGGGAAAAGGAAAGAACAGAATGTTCATGTCACTCACATGGAGAATAATTCAAACCTTTGCTTCTAAAATCAAAACATCAGCAAGCTATTTTTAAATATGGAGAGAAGTCTACATTTCACTAGCAGAATTATTCTTTCAGTGGAAGCCCCAAAGAGCCAACATAGATAACTGAAAAGAAACATTTAACTCGAAGTGGTAATTAAAATAGACTGTGATTATTCTGCTCTTCACAGTTTTCTAGTTAACGTTAACCAAAGGTGCTTACCATGTCCTAAGTGAAGGTCTGGTTATAGCCTAATCTTTGCCTGTGAATCTAACAGATTAACTTGTAAAACGTGATGAAATTGTTTGCCTGGAAGAAATGCATCCATTTCTGTAGTGATTGTGTGGACCACCAAAAGCAAGAACGCCCCACCAGGGATGGTATTTTCTGCTTCTGCCCCGCTCCCACTTAAACTTCTTCATATGCATCCGACGAGTTATTAGTCTCCATTTACACTTCTTGCATAATATGAAACTCACTGTTCAACTGAAGACACTTATTTCTGTGTTGTATTGCATTTGATTACAATGAAAATGTCTGCTGGGGTTTTCAGGATGAAGTATTTTAGAATAACAGTGTTCATGCCATATGGAAGGAATAACAATATTCTTTTGGTTCTGGGAAAGATCTCTTTTTAGCCCCTAGTGGAAATCAGCTTGTGTAAAAATGCTTTCTTTAACAGAAGGTGTGAAAGGATGCATCGTATTCTCAGTGGCCAGCCAACCTGCGGCTCAGCCACCAGGCTTTGCTCTGCCTTCTGGAAACAGGCACTTCAGAAGCTTGACTTGCGGTGCCAGTGGACGCCATCCCATCGTCTCTGCCTTGCCAGGGAAAATGCATTTCATCTACTGTGGTAATGGAGGAGCTCTAAACAGACATGTTTTCGGTGATGAACATAACCCAGTGGTTTAAAGCAAGACCTGTTTCTCTTGTCGCTATTGAATGCGAGTGAGGAATTTCCAATGAAATCATGAGATTTGTGAGATTTTTATACATAGAGAGGAGCAGACACATGTCAGCTTTCTCTTGGAGAGGACAAGCCCAAAGGGTCTCACTATCATGTGCTCGAAGGACTGTCGCGCGACTTGTCAGGTCCTTCACTGCGCACGACCGACCGGCTGCACACACCTCTGCTCTTTGTGTGCTCAGAGCCCAGTTTAAGATCTCCTTCGGCTCGGACTGTTTTGCCTCCTCATCCTGCCGCCACCTAGACCAGACCAGCGATCTCCTTACATTATCCTACATTCTGCTCCGCCCTATGGTGCAAAGCCTTCCACCAGGGGCCAAAAATGCTCACACAACCCTGAGATGGTCTCACCCAACAGTTCCTCGTCTTAGTGCTGGTTCTGGAATCAAAAAGAATCCCGTTTTGGCTCTGCAATATGAGACTGTCAATAAAATGCTTTAATGGGCACTCTAGGTCCTGTTTCCGTTTATTCAATGAAAATTTACCAAAGAATGAATTTTTTTTTTACAGAGCTAACTGGAAGCTGCTATTATCTATCCACCTCTCTTGTTAACAGCGTTGGTAATTTGGGAATCTGGCGCTAGGGAACCGCAATCCAAGCCTGTTCCTCCATAGCCAGAACCTGTACAAGTTGATACAACAGAAAATTGTGCAAGGACTGGCTGGCATACATTATGTTCTCCACATTATTATTTGTAACCTTCTTTATTTTACTTATAATCAATCTGACCAGGTAGCAGCCGCCAGTATTTTTCAGGTATAACTTAGTAGCAATTGGAAAATCAGGAACAGAAAACCACTCCTATACACCAAGGACAACTTTTCCTTTAAATCTTAAGTTCTCTGGCAAAACTGTGTCTCAGAAATCAGAATTCATAACTGTGTATCACATTTTGAAAATCAATTTTGGTTTAGGAAAAGTTAGAATTTTGAGAAATGTTCTTGGGATTCTTGCTTCCTGACTTTGTAATCAGTGTGCTCATCAGATTAAGACCTCTGGGTTTATCAGAATTCACACAATGACATCTACCCTGGCAAATGAGCTCAAACAGAATAGGCAACATGTACTCAAAGTCTTATTTCTAATTACCACCAGGTTGGGAATTTAAAAGTATTCTCTCCATTGCTTTTTCAATTGTTCCAATCCACATTCCCAAATCCAGATTATTAACAGCAGAGGTTCCTAATCTTTATTTAGGTAATAAAGCCTTTCGAGAATTTGATGGAAGCCAGGAATCATCTCTAGGAAAAATGCATATGCCCATAATTTTGCACATACATAGGGCAAGTTTAGCCCCTCGGAGCCATCCAGGAAATCTGTGGGTAGGAAGCCTGCAGCCATTCTTATCAAAAGTACTTGGGCCACCTTACACCAGCCATCTTAGTTGACCGCACACAATGGAGGATGAGTCAATCATAAGGGGTTCCTGACACTATAGGGTTCACAGGTCAAGCCCACACACCTGCACAGCCAGAGGCTTCCCAAGCAATCTCATAATAGCATAGAATTCTAGTACAGAGCTGTCAGAAAGGCAGTATCTTCCATAAATTTGTCCTTGGATTAACTCATGCAGGGCTCTTACTACTCATTACAACTACCTTTTTGAGGGTTACTTTGCTGGGAGCTCCATGAGGCATTGTATACATTCTTATTTCATCTCCCCATCAGAATGGGGATGCACTATTACCTTCACTTTATAGGTGTTTAAATGCCTTCATTAAAGTCACATGGCTCAGTTGCTCAGAGTAGCGGATTCAAACACCCATCTGTCAGATTCTGAGACCAGTGTTTTTGAAGCAAAATCTCACGTTATACAAACTGAGGCAGCTGTAAATCTGACCTGGCGTCACAACTATACCTAGGGCCAGCGCTTTTGATCATGCGGCCAAGGGTCAGAAGCCGGACACCTAGGATTTGTCAGCGGGCCATGTTCTCTTCTGGAGCCACCTCTCCACCGGGCCAAACCCAGCCAACGTGTGGGCAGGTGAGCACAAGGACCCGTGCAGGTCCACGCTGACTTCTGAAAAAATAACTGATGCATGTCCCCTACTGTGACTGTCCACATCTCCTCTCCTCTGAGGCAGGTGCGTTAGACTGTAGTGGAAAATGACTATGGAACCATACAATGAAGAATAATGTATTCTCTCACAACACACGGACATTTTATTATGGGACTTTATTTTTTTAGCCTTTTATTATGGAATATTTTAACAGAATGATACAGTAAAACTTCACATGCCATCACCTGGCCTCAGCAATTATCCACTCATGGCCCAACTTGTTTCCTCTAAACTGAGACTCACTCCTCCTTACCCTCAAGTTATTTTGAATTCCTAATTGCTTGATGTTCTCAGATATCAAATAGTTTTATCCATAAATAAGGGAAATAATGAAGTCCATGCTGGGCATTAGTCATGGCTCCATGCTTCCTTGCAGGAGCGCTGGTGATAATTATTGCATAAACTGTGCTCTATGCAGAGTAATCCTACAGTGTATCATAAAGGAAACCAGAAGCTACTCACAGGTGGTGAAATACCACCATCTACGGACTCCATTATTAAAATAACCTTATTTTTTATCCTGTGGCGTATGAAAATGCATTGCGGTTCCTTGTTGTTTCACATGATTGCTATCAGGCTTACGTGAAATGCCTGTAAAAACCCCATGCAATGAAAAGGAATTATTGCTTATCACCCCAAAACTGTATTGCTTTTGACCTAAGATAAACAATTAGCCCCTGGACATGTCGCCTCAGCAAGCCTTGTTGACCTTTCATATTCTGTCGTTTGGGGTTTTGAAAGCTCAATTTACAGAATGACATTTTAATATCTTGAGAAGTGTTCTGCAAGAAATACAAAATATATGTATTAAAATTTAAATGTAAAAATTAAGAAGTAAAATATTAAAAACGACAGCGTTGCTGCTGTGGCCACACGTGGCATTTATCTTCGACGGTTCCCAGCTGTTCTTTGGCCTCTAAGACCCAGCAATGCTTTAGGTGTCTTTGGGGCCCAAGCCCTGGGCTTGCTGTCTCAGTAAATAAAACAGGGCCATAAGCAAATACTGTGTCCCCTATTCCACTGCGGCTGTCCTAGACACCCTCACTTCCTACCACTGTAATTTTATCACTGCAAGTATAGAAGGGCATGGTTCTCAAAGCATCCTGACAAGACCTATCTCTGCTTGAAATATGAATGTTATACATATAAGCTTTCTGATGAGAAAGACACTTGCAGAATCACATTTGGTTCCATAATATTCTAAGACTTGGCTTGCTTAGATAGGCTTCTCCAGAGAGGAAGAGTGGTTTTTGTAACGATTCTACAGAAAGAAAGACCTTTCACAAGGTGTGGATAATTCAGCAGGAACAGATCTCAGGAAAGACAGTTATGCAAGTAATACTTAACATGCTCGCTTTAATTAAATAACTAGGGAGAGTAATTCTACATAACATTTCAAATGGAATATATACCCTCTTGGTCATCTGCTGTAGTGTTTTTAATGTTTAAAAGAAAATTCAGCATTTAATCTGATTCATCTCAGCAAAAGCTTCACAAGGAACCGGCCCAGTTACACACGGATGCAGCCCTGAGCAGAGTCTGTTCTGATGCATTCAGGCCCGGCGGACAGGAAAGCGAAGCATGCGGCAGAGGAGCAGGATTCAGATGGGACAGCCGAAACACCTCCTGAAAGCAAGACAAAGAGCACACGAGGAAATCAAGCAACAGTATCCCTTGGAGGGTTTGTAGAAAGCTGGGGTGGATTATGTAAGGAGGCGGGAGGAACCCGCATTCTACACATGAGATTCACCAACTTCCAACAGTGCCTTGGCCCCCGGACATCGCTGATGCTGACGGCGGCATCAAGCCATACAAGATCTGAACGACAGGTCTTTCAAATACTACTAAATATTATAAAACTTCTGACTGAAAATATCGCCTGACTTTTTTCTTAAAATACCTTTATAGAAAAAGAAGTGACAAGTTTAGAGAATAAACAAACTTTATTTTATAACAGTATTACAGAAAGCAAAATATCATTTAATACAACTTGAAGCTGCTGTATATCTAATCTGGCATCGTAACTATACATGGGGTCAAAAGCAAAGGAAAAACATTCAACACAGTTAATAGGTCCCTATCAGGTTTCTGGTGTCAAGCTTAAAATGGTAGCTTTCTTGTAACCTGTTCCTCTCCCCAGTGTCCTCAAACCTGTGTGAATTACCAACTATCTGAGAGACAGATACAAGTAACAGGAGGTCAGTCTTACATGTAGACAAGGAGGTTTAATACAAAGCAAGGGTTCTATGCATGTGTTCAAATAATGTTAAGTATTGAAATTTGGACACGTTAAGAAAGAAAGCACTAAGGTTTTAAGCTGCCTGAATATTTTAGTAGAAGGGAAGAAACTGTTTCCTCTCTCATCCCTCCTGTTTGGGAATGCCGCCGGAGCCCGTGTCTGAGAAGCACCAGCACCCGGTGCGACAGGGTCTCTACACACAGTGCGAGGTCCGCAGGCTTCTTCCTGATTCTCCAGTCCGGAGAGTCTCTGACTTTCTACTGAATGTAAAAGTCACAGGACTGGAAAGTCGAAAGGGTTCAATATAAAAAATATCCCCAATTAAATTCTCAAACATTAGAAAATTTTCAAGGTATAAGAAATGCTTTTAATCTGTATTATTATTTTCTCATACTGCAGTCTGAAAACTCTGTAAATATTTACTGTAAGAATTCAATGGGGAGGATCTGGAAGAAGGAAAGCCACCATCCAAACCAGAGTCTCCTTTCTGCACCACGGCACCCGTCAGGTGAACAACACCTTACCAGCTTGCGCTGGCTTTGTTCACCATCATTTGATCAAAATGAGTCATGAAAAGCAGGTAGTTGTACACAAAGTCAACAGGAAAAAACAAAACTTTCTAATTAAAAAAAGAAAAGAACAAAGACTATTTAGAAGTGGTTATAAAACAAAATAATATATTAAAATGCAAGGGAGCGACGTAGACCAGAGCTAAGGTGAGGTCTGGTGTGGGCATTTTCATCCTTCGGGCTTCTGGTCCCTGTCACCAGTCGTGGTGTGAATTCGCTGGAGTAGTGGGGTGGCGTGAAGACTCGGGATGGTCAAAATTCTTCAGGTCCACAAAGTTGAACGTGGTTTTAAAAAGTGAATTTCTAGGAGGAAAAAAGGAGAAGGCTTAAATATTCCAAAGACAGAAGCTTGAAGAAATAGATAAGTAGTGTTCATTGAATTCCAAATCAAGCAATCAACAGTTACTGTCTGCTTCCTTCTACAGTAAGTAGTACATTTACCAGAAGACACGCATGAGAGTCTGTTCCACCCTCCAGGGCCTTAAAATATCTGGGAAATTGATGAGCACGCTAGAAACAACTGGCAATCAGAGCACACCAAGAAAAGGGGTCATTAGGAAACAAAGGTACTTCATAGAGTAAACAGCTAAAAAGAAAAAGAAACTGACATAGGTTTTAAAGCTAGATTCAAGGAGAAGAAACCAAAGTCCACTCTGACTTCACTGAAATGAACAGAATGGGTGCAGAATGAGGGAGGGGCGAGGAAGTGAGAAAGCGCAGGACGGAAATGACAGTCACTGCAGCTGAGTAACGGAAGGCAAGGGACAAAAATGTTAGGTCTGCTCTGTAATACCAGACTGAGAAGCATGACACTGGCCCAATCCACAAAAAAAAGAATGAATTCAGAAAAAGCATTCAGACAAAAGACGGACTGTCAGTCGACTGCAAGGATAAAGAGTAGAGTGCAAAAGGCAGGGGACTTGGCAGAAAGCCGGGGTTGCTGAGGTCACACAGGGCATGACAAGCCCGGGGACAGAAGAGGTGGATCTGATTCCCCTGTGGTTTTGAGGGCAGTCTGACATGGCCTGATTCATGGTTAGAAAGCGTCACTGCAGCTTCAGGGTGACAAACAGGCCAAAGGCGGGGAGGAGCGAGAGGAGGGCCCAGTCAGGAGGCCGTGGCAGCAGTCCGTGCTCCATGAGGACGACAACAACGGTCAGGGTGACGGCGGCGTGGCTGGGATCTGAGCGGTGCCGCAGCACCCAGGTGGGGGACAGGCCTCGAGGGACAGCAGCGAAGGAGAACGGCCTGAGAGGGGGTGAGACTAGAAGGCAGCCCCAGAGAGGACCATCAGGTTTGGAGGCTGGTGCCCTCAAGACAGGCTTAAAGCCCGGGGGACGCCTAGTCTAGGGATGTAGATTTGCAAGTTGGCACCAAGGGGCAAGTGAGACCAAGAGATGAAACTAGTCTCACAGAAGCTTAAGGGAAAGTGAAAGACACGAGCTTTGGGCAAGCCTACAATCAAAGGCAGGTAGGTAGGAGAGAGGACTAAAATAGGGGTGGAGACGGAGGCAGACAAAAAATAAGTGTGGTGCCTGGTCCCTGAAAAAGAAAAGGGTTTTAGGAAGGCAACTGTGTTCACTTTAGTTCTGGCAAATGACTGGAGGTTACAGAGGACAGTGGAGAATCGTAATTAATGTCCTTTCCAAGAGACACTGGCCCCAAAGTCAATTAGAATGGACTCTCTTCTGTTAGACAGAATTAAAAGTCTTGTTTGAATGAAAAAACTCCCCACCACTTAGACTTATCACAGATATTATAGCTTCTTGATTATGCAAGACAGGTTGATTAATCAAATTCATTGTTTCCTACCTAGTTGGCTGCTTTAGGCTACTTCATTACTTATTAGTACTTCTGCCTGATTTTAGGCAGGAAAAAAAGAAACAAGGGCAAAAACACAAAGTTGTCTTTTTTTAGGTTAGTAATTATAAATGTGGGAGATGGTGGAAGGAAATGGATAAAAGCACCCACCTGGGTCTGGAAGTTACCTGTGGCCTTCGGCCCTGCTATCCTTGCTCTCTGTGAGCCGGTGGCTGTTTTCTTGGCTTGGGGAATATGCATCATGTGTTGAACTCAGCTGCCACCTTGCTAGCTTATGTCATAGAAAATGGACCCCTGACATTACCAGTGCCTGGAAACCTACAGAAGGAACTGGGCTAGGATTCTATTCTCCATTTCCTCTAGGCTCCATATCATGTTATTTCACTGTATCTGTTTTCTCCAAATATAAAAAATTTCAATTTTTAAAAGAAAGCTAAAATTAAACTTATTTCAAAGTCATCAGTAGACAAACAGGAATCTAGGAATACACAGGAATTGAATGAAAGAGATCCTGATTTCAAAGAGCTTCAACATTTATTGAAAAACATATAGAGAAAAAGAAAGTTACCCATGTAAATCCAAGTATCATTTACTTTCATTTATTTTCAATCAAACCACTGGAAAGTAAAGTCAATTCTTTTTTCTGGCAATAAGTATTATAAATGACAACTTCAGTGTGCTCTTAGGGTCCCAAGCAGCTTTCAGAATCCAAGGAAATTACATTTATTGTAATTTTTATGTTAAATGCATTTTTTTCCTCATTCTCTAAGAAGTAAATCAAGTATAACTCTGAGTTAATTAGATATTCAATGTATCAGAAAACCCCAGTTCTTTGTTTTTGATGTAGACAGAGTAATTTATTAGATCAAGTTTTTAATTCACACATCCTACCTGTCCTTTTTTGACTGCTCCTTGCCCTTAGACACACACAGAAACGTATTCCGAAGGGGTAAACATCTAGCTTTTGAGGTGGGGAGGAGAAAAGACGAGGATGGAATCCCCAATACCACTGGCATACAAACATCAGACATTTAAATTTTTCTGTCCTTTTGGCATGTATCTGTGAGAAAAAATACTAAACATGTGGCCATTTTTAACAGACTACATTTTATATCTAAATGATTTATCACATATCCCCATCAAACTGAAAACTAGGCACTGGTCCTTCATTTAAGATCCATAAGGTTTCAAGCACTCATTTCTTTTTTTAAAGCCTGAATTCTACCTCATGTTCACAAAAGTCTGGACATCTTTATTTTGTCATTACAAATTGATAGCATTAATTATTGGTACTAATTCAACCTGTACAATTTCTTTTTTTTATTGAAGTATCGTTGATATACAGGCTTATATTAGTTCCAAGTATACAACACAGGGGTTCAACAGTCACCACTTCATTAAATCCTCACCCCCTCTGGTGCGGTTACTGTCAACACGGGAAGACACGATCATCGGCCTTGTCCCCACGCCGCACTAGCACCCCCGGGGCCGACTTGCTGTGACGGAGAGTGTTTGTGCCCCCCGCCCCCCCCCCCCACGGTGACCTCGGTCACTTCTCAGGGCCTGTGACTCTGCCTCCTTTCGTTCATTCTGTTCTGTTTCTAGACTCCACAGGTAAGTGAAATCATACGGCGCTTGTCTTTCTCTGCTGGGCTTACCGCGCTGAGCACAATACCCTCTAGGTCCATCCCAGTAATAACACGGCAGGATTCTCTTCTTACGGCTGAGTGGTATTCCATTGTGTGGATACACCACGTCACCCATGGGTGCGCATTCTGGTCGCACCCTCATCTTCCTATTGTAAACAATGTGGCAATAAACACAGGGGTACATGTACCTTTTCCAACTAGGGATTTTTTCTTCGGGTAAATTCCTGGAAGTGGAATTATCGGGTTGTATGGCATTTCTATCTTTACTTTTCTGAGGCTCCTCCATCCTGCCTTCCACAGTGGCTGCACCAATTTACACTCCTACCAACAGTGTAGGAGGGTTTCCATTTCTCCACATCCTCACTAACACTTTACTATTTCTTGTCTTTTGGATAGTGGCCATCCTAACTGGTGTGGTAAGTCTTGAGCCTGATAAGATCAGAGTTGTAAAGTATATGGATTATACATTATATTTAGAATTTTGGTCAAATATACAAAAACAAAAACCAGTTTTCATGCCTTGGTTTCTCACCCCTAGACTATACAACGTCAGTCAACATTTTTTTAACTACTATAGTCACATCCCCTAGCCTGTGTCCCCCTCTTTTGGCCAATGTGGGAATAGGTCTAATTCTATGTCCAAATTCTTCAAGGATACACGCAGTTGCCTGTAGCCCTAAGTCTTCATGGGAGGTTCAGAGTATTTTTAAATCTGTCTTTCTCAGTGTGCCCAATGGGCAGTGGGAAATCAGCTAGGTTCAAGCATACAAGTTCTGTGACCTCATCTGAAAAGCACAACCTCAAAAGTTCCCAGAGAGAGTGGCTTACATAAGTAGGTCGCGAGTGTGCGCTACTCCAGAAACTGATTAAGTATGTGACACAGACCACTGGAACCCGCCTTTAAGTGGTACTGAGACAGGGACTGTGGGTGTAGTCGGAGTAGGGGGAGGGCCTCCGGAAAAAGCAAGGCAGAATATTTGCAGTCAGAGCAATGTAACTACATGCAAGAAAACCCCCTTCCAAAACTGTGTTAAACATTAAGCTCTGTCATTCTTCAGTAAGATCAGTGGGTGTTCCCCAGATAAAGAAGAGTACCCCATGTTGTTATTATGCTAACCACTTGTAAGATTCACTTTAGCATGCTAAAAGGCCCAGGCCTATGTGCTGTCTTTCCTCTTTCAGATCTGATGGGGTGGTTTTGCAAACCAGGCAACTAATTTAGCATGCAGACCCAGCTGTAAACAACATAGTGAAAGGCAGGGAAGATTCCCCCTTAAAGATAAGATTGCATTTTAACACCCAGGAAGTTTAAGAAGTAAGATTTTTAACTTACTCTTTAGCAAACAGACAATACCTCAGCTCATCTTGGGGGCTGGGCAGGCTGCCTTTTGATATGCCCCTAGACCAGGACGCAGGTGTTCTGGAGAGAAATCCCGGGGGCGGAATTCCTTATGTTAAATTAACTCGGGGTGCTCAGACACACGTGGCAGGTCTACACCCCTAAACCTTTTTTTCATGTTCTCGAAAAATCCTAATCTGCCTATAAAACCCCTAGACAAAGGGGCACACCAGATTCTCTTGCCCCCTCCTGGCGTGAGCCGGGAGCTCTGTCCTATTACTTTATTTCTAAATAAAAGCCTGTACCTTGCTCTCCTACCTTGCCTGTTTGCTAAGCTCATCCTTCGGCTTCGTGAACAAGAACCCCCGCATCAGTAAAGCACTCACCCAGAGAGGAACCTCAATAAATATGCAGAAACTGTGGTTTTTACCCAAAATAATCAAAATAATGCCAGAAAACATAATACTTCTTCAGATTAAGGAAGATTCAATTACTGTACTGTAGTAATAATAACCTGGGATCTTGAAAACACCTATAAAATAAGACAAAATGCAACTATTTTCTAAATAAAAATGAGGTCTGTGCACTGAAGAGCAAAGTTCAGTTTGTATTTACAATAGTTTACGTATTTCAGGTATTTCTAATGCTGAACTTTCATGCTATTCTTCCTTGATTTTCAATTTGCATGTGATTTTACCTTTTAAGCAAAATCTCCGTTATAAGATACGAATCCTAGAGCCAAAAAAGCCAAGTATGATACATTTCCACTTGGTCACCACAGGAAACAGTCAATTCCTACAATGTTTGTATTTCCACTATAATACAAGCCCATCCGTTCTCCATTCTCCGAGTGTGGTTGGCGGGCCCTGAGGGCCGCTGAGATTCTTTCAGGGTGTGGTGGAGGCAAAGCTATTTCCTAATCATACCAAGACATTACCTGCTGGGTTCAGGATGTTCCATTTGCACAACAATGAGTAAACCTGTTGGAATCTGATACTTAAACCTTTTCTTTTTGGTACCATAAGTGACAGTATCATCCACTTTTAGTGAAAGAAGAAAAGGCAGTTTCACTTAAAGATGTCCTTGATGAAACAGAAAAAATTATTAATTTTCTTGTATCTCAACCCTTGAGTGTATCTTTTTTGTATTCTGTGTGATGAAATAAGAATACATAAAACATCCCTGCTTCACAGTATGGAGGTTCCTCAAAAAACTCAAAATAGAAATACCATTTGACCCAGGAATCCCACTCCTAGGAATTTACCCCAAGAATGCAGCAGCCCAGTTTGAGAAAGACA
>JAQQAC010008864.1:17653620-17702118 GCA_029783875.1 Phataginus tricuspis
CACAATTCTTTTAACTTTTTTTTCTGAATACATGTAAACTCTTACTTTGTAAGCAACCTTGGATTTCCTTTTCCCACCCCTCAATTATTCGTATAAAAACCCCTCCTGGTGAATAGCCCAACTTATCTAATACTGTAATTTAAAATACTTAAAAGCATTTTAGAAAGATACTTTAGAAAGAAAATACTTCAGAAAGAAAGACACTAAAAGTAGGCATCAGTCACGTTTAGTGGCTTTTCTTATTCTTTTGGAAGCCAAAGCCACTAAACTGTCATTCGTGGTCATTGATGACTTGCCTCTAAACCAGGCCCTTGTGCAGACCTATGGTCGCTAGGCGTGCCCTTGATCACTGTCACTGAAAGGTTCGTGTGAGGCCAGGGGGAGGTAAAGAGCGAGCCCTGTTCTGTGATGACCTAGTGTTAGCGGAGCTGAAAGGGTGGGTCGTGTCTGGGCCGTGAAGTGTCTTATGCCCAGCTGAGGTGGTGGATTCATCCAGGAGACACGGGAAAAGGGTCTGCCACGGGGGTGTGACACGATGACAGCTGCCAGACTTAGACGACAGCCATGGCCAGTTTCAGAACCCAGACCTCGGGGCTTTACCTGGTCATGATCAATATCTCCATCTCCTGTGATCACGATGCGTTTTTCAATTCTTGTTTCAGATATTCCACCTTTTACCGTCTAAAGGTCATAAAGAAAGAAAAGGAGGGGAAGAACCACCATCACTAAAGCATGTTCACACATGACCAGAGAAAAGAGCAGGGACACACCTAGGCCTTCTGACCCCCCGAAGGCCATGCACACTGAGCAGGGAAGGCTGATGTGCTAGAAACCTCATTTTTAAGCTCAAAAAACAGTCCAAATGTTAAAGCTGTAGCACCCATAAGTATTTCTCAACTGAAAGCAACCTTAAAACTAATTTATTAAGATTCAGGTGAGATTAAGATGGGACAGATGCCATTTAAACCAAATAGTTCTCTACTGAGACATTCCACTACAATTTCTTGCATTTTTTAACCCCAGTTGCCCAACTTTTGAAAAGAAAGAAAAAATAATCATTTGGTTTGTGTAGAATTACAAGGAATTTTAACAATTTAGGGATCTGGCTTAGGTTTGGGAAATGCTTAACGTCACATGCTTTTGACGGCTTGGTTCCTGTCACACTCCTCTATTTGGTGATTTTGTTGATTTGGTTTAGTGCAATAATTTTTTAAAATGAGGACTTTGGATTTGGGTTAAAATATGGAAGATGGATGTGGGTGATATATGATGATGCCCATTCAATGTCTGACTTGGTTTCAGCTTCTGCGTGCAGTCGTGCACGTGGACATGGAGCGTGGCTGAGCTAGGCTGGGTGAGGGGCCCCCAGGCAGGTGCTCCCAGCGGCATAGGCGCACACAGTTCTGGCTTGGGGCGGCTGGCAGAACCTGAGGCGTGAGAGAGGCTGCACAGAACATACGGCTGCAACATTTCACCCAATGAGCAAATACACTTGTCCCCGAGAAAGCCAACACCCAGTCTCTACCACTGATAAATTACACACTGACTCATAAATCATACACCAAGTCGGAAGTAACAGCATGTTACTGTAAGAAACAAGGCTTATCACTAGCCTTTAAAACCTGAATATGCTTAAAATGAGCACTAATATCTTGCATTTATGTGGCTTTTTTAATTTACAAAGCTCTTTGTTGCAACAGGAGGCGAGGAGGGCACGAGGGCTACATTTAAGGCCATCAGGCGGGAAGTAGCAGCTCAAGGAACTACTGGAGTCAGAAGCCTGAGGACTACGGCACGCAGCGGCGCCACCTGGAGGGTTTCTGCAGACCTGCGCTCATGCTGCCGACAGTCGCCACAGCAGCCCGCGCCGCTAGTCCAGGGCCGCACCTGGGCAATCACTGTCCCTCTGGCTTAACCATTTAGGGAAGGATCCAGAAAAGGCCCCAGATCAACATACCAGTATCTTAAGTCAATGAGGGGAACTTTACATTATTTGAACAACTTGTTGAAAATCCTGAACGATGGTCTTCATTCACTTGCTTGTGTCAGGAGGGCTTCACTCCTACTTACCAAACCTGGGCCTCCACTTTCATTTAAATTCTCTCTGCCCCTGTAGTTGTCTTAGGTAGTTATTTGTAACATATTTTTACCCCCTTGTACTTTACAAAGCTGTAATTTGGTTTAAATACATTTTTCAGTGAAGCCCAATTTCTTGGATAATTTAAGTCCAGGCATTTTTATTCCACTGCCACTGTCTGTGTGTTACTTTGAAGTGTGCACAGGAACAAAGGAGAAGACCATCCTCTCCTTAGGCTCCCCCAGGCCGGCTTTACCTTGGTGATGTGTGTGGTTGTCGTTGTTGACACGGACTCAGATGTGATGGTTTGTGCGGTCAGTAACGTCCCCGAGTCATCACCAGCCCCGCCATCAAGCTTTGGGTAATTGGGGGAAAAATACAAAGTAATGCTTAACTTCCATTTTGTTGCCAGAGAAGACCCCTCCCCAATAAATAGGCATCTTTTAAAATCTTGGCGACTGGCAGATGATACTACCTGCCTTCCTTTGCACGTCTGTAGTGGTACTTTACTGACCAGGAGGTAGCCAGCACTTAAGCAGAGTAAAGGCAAGGAAAGATTAGATGCGTGTGGAAAAGCAAACCCCAGGGAGACAGAGAAAAAACACAGAGCGGAAGTAGCAGGTGGGACTGAAAGTCACAAAGGAGTCAGGAGAGATACTGACTGAAGGCCATTTACAGAAGCTAGAAAAAGAAACTAGAGAACCAGGCGGACAAGCTGCCACAGGGACCAGAAGTGCTGGGTTGTTTGTTTGTTTTTTTAAGCACAGGTGGGTAAAAATATATAAATATTTTTTAAAATGACTAAGCAACAGAACCTGACTGCAATACAATAAACTTGAGTGATTTAGTTATTTGCTATCTCTAGATTTTTTTAAGTAACATTATTCCTGTAATAATTTCTGTTGTGAGCATATATATGGGCACATAATTTCAATTTATATGCACCTATGTGCTCTCTATAAATACAGCACATATAAATCTCATGCATATATCTAATCATGCATATATCTAACTAGGTTTTGTTTGCTTTGATATTAGAAAAGATAGAAAGCCCGAGAGTTTACCAGAGGAAATATGAAGCAAATTGATAGCCTAAGAGCTTACGTTAACATTACCAAACATATCTGCATCCATTTCCTGACACTGACAAATGGGAATAACTGCCAAGCCCAGAGCCTTTCAGATTGTAAATTAAGAGGCACTCTCTCTCAAGCTTGGGTCACGTACCTCTATTTCTTTGTGATGGCACTTGCCACAATACAGACACGAGTACATACTCCCCAACCAAATCCATTCACAAGAAGCCATTCTGTGCTGCTGTGGGTTCTATGCACATATATGGATAGCATATCTAAAATAATTTTGAGGAATGTTTCTGGCATACACAAATTAAACCTTTTAAAAAAGTCTTTGAGAGGGCAATAATGTGCCCTCCTCCACCACAGTACAATCCTACTATAGAACACTACATTTCTCAGTCAAGAAAAGTAGTACAAATTTCTCAATGGTTCATTCTGAAACGAAGAATACTTTCCATTTTTTCTGTTACCCTTAAGTTTAGATATCTTAATGTTTACTTCAAATCTTTACAGAATCAATGTCTGAATATCTAAAATCAAACACAAAAATCTGGCCATTTAGACACACAGCATGTTTACATAAGAATGATGGCATATTTTTTCAGAAAATAATAATCGCAGATGTGTGTGTACTTGCAAGCAAGAGAGAGTTGATTGAATCTGTCTTCATGGAGTCTGCAGGGGGTGGGGGCCAGGGGAGAGCCTAAATCCTACTAATTCACAAGTTATATCAGATCCATTAAACTTTATAAGATGATCTGTTTCCCAAGTGTGCATAAAGATTCTTGGAAACATTGAGCCAGAAGTGGCTTATAATAATCTGAACAAGACTGGTACTGCCTGTCCTAGGTAATCATGTGTGTGCCTTCTCCCCATAATTACTGGGCCCCCAATTTGATTGCAGCTCTGTTTCAATCTAGGAAGCAACCAAGTTATGTTGCTGAAGTACAGTCACAAAACAGAGATACAGAAAGCTACATCAAAGTCAGAAACACGTAAGCTAGGAGAAGGACAGATGAAAGCCGATCAGATGAAGTAAAAAGCACTCAAATAGTCCACATCTAGAGTTTTTGTACCTGTGGAGACTCATATGTGATGGTTTTGGTCTCAGTTTGGACAATAGGGACTTCCTTGGTGGAGATTTCTGTCCTTTGTGAGGCATCAGAAATTGTTACCATCTCTGTTTTTACCACTGGTGGCTGAGGTGGAAAGGAAGGGAAAAATGAATTCTAACAGTAATGAAGTAAAAGTGCTTAATGGAACCTTCAAAAATAATAGTAAAAAATATATACAAACACACACTCATGCACGAAAGGGTGAAAGTAAATACTCTAAGACACACAAAAAAAACATTTTTCTTCAAATATATGTATATACATACACATGCATATATATATATACATATATGAAGAATACACCACCATAATGGCTACCTAAATCATGGTAAGCTTCAAATTGTGATGGTCCCAACTGCTCATGTGTCAAGCCTGATGTGATATACAAACTTTAGCTTTGGGCATATAATGATAAAATTGACAAGAACAAAACAGAATGAACTATATGAAGTGATCTGTCTCAATTTTTTACTGCAGTTTAAAGACCCAAAAGGTTTGTGAGAAGGCTCACCGCCTTTTAACCTCACACCAGCTGGTAGGATAAGATTTGCTCTTTACCCCCAAATGCCTCTTCAGCCCCATTAACAAGGAGATCCTATTTTCAGAAAGAGTGTCTTCAACTACGATTGTTTTCAATGATACTTGTCTAAAACTTGCCATGTTTCTTCTGTATTACGTAAATTAAACTACTATATCTAGAATTACTCTACCAACATTGCATTCATACTTAGAAAAATTAAAAATATTAAAGGAGAGGCTCATGGCCTGTAACAGTGCAGTCTGCTGAGCACATGTGTCTAACAGACAGCACCAGTCTCTACTGTTACCAAAATACTACCAGAGAAAATTTCCCAGTGTAATTATTTAAAGAAGAACAATGATATATTAATGCAGAAAATGATAGCCGAGAGCATTTAAAGACTCTTGAAATGTCTTCTCTGAAATGAAACAGTTTAAAAATAACATAGTAAAAATCCATTTAATTATTTCAAGACAAAGTCACTTGACTTCCCAGCCCATCAAAGAGAGCAAATACAGATAATCCCTACATTGTGGGCATTTTAGAATCAAGAATCATTCTCATTGGCAGTAAACAGTCCCTCGCCCTAACTTAACTCCCAATTCCAAGACACTACACCTAGCAACCAAGACCTAATTTGAGTGTGCAAAGTTCTTTCTTGAAGACAGGAAAGATTTATACAGACTGTAGGTAATCCACAAAACGTATGATCGGCTTGCAAATAATCCAGAATTGGTGGTAGCACAGAATGGAAAAAGGAGAGCACCCTCCTACTCAACAGTCTAGCCTCTGGCTGCCTAGAAGGAAAGAAAACGCTCCTGACCAAACCATCCCGCGGAACCCGAAAACAGGCATCACAGTGATGGCCAGGAAGTACTGTTTTCATCACTGCCAGATGCTGAATTTAGAGCCCACGGTAATCAGAACCTGGTGACATTTTCTAAACATCTAAAGTTGAAGAGAATGAGACAAAAAGTCAAACTCAGGACACCAGCAGCGTGCACATTCACACTGACTATTTTCCAAGTCACGCAGACAATTTTCTATTTAAACCAACAAAGAGGGCATTTAGCATGAGAAAACAGAGCAACCAAAGACAAACAGCCGAAAACATCCAAAACATGCAAAGGAAAATGTCAAAGTGCAATGACGAGAAAAAAATGGCAAGGTTGTTGTAGGAAAGTTTACTCTCTCAGGTGATCCAGTTGTAGGACAGAAGCTAGAAACCATGACCCGAGTCGGCAGAGAATCTACAAAGCCGTGCGCTTTCCCACTTCCTCCCAGGAGAGAAGCATCAGCATCTTGCTGGAAAAGCTGAACGCGAACTGGGAGGACAGCAGTAGAAGAAAGACAGGCGCTCTCCACTTGAGACAGCTCTAGCGTTTAGCTCCCACTTGCGTCTCCAATTTACCTCTGAACAACAAATTATTTGTGGCAAAACATCAACGTCAACGGGAGACGCCTCTCCGTTAACTCTGTGTGGCTCTTCCTCCGTTTCTCCGTCCAGGTCTTGCTGGGCAGCGCCTCCGGGGGCGCTCTTCTCTGCGGGTTTCTTTGGGGCAACTACGTGCTCCCGGACCCCTGCCTCTACTGCGCTCCCACTGGCCCCGGCTGGTCTGACGGCGCTGGCTGCCGGCACCGGCTCCTCCCTCTCCACTACCTGGGCTGCGCGGCGGGGCTCTTCCTCCGCCTCTGCTTCGCGCTCCTCCGGCTCCTCCCTGATGGTGCCCTCGGGCGCTCGGCGGTGGGGCCGGTACTCCCCCACCTCCTCCTCCTCCTCGCTCTCGCTGCTGCTGCTCTCAGAAGACAGGGAGGTGGAGTCTTTCTGGGTCAGAGGCTCCGCCTTACGAGTCTCCCCAGGGCCACTCCCCGGCGGTGGCTCTTTACCGTTCATTTCTTCCGCGATTACTCTTTGGTCTTTCCCGACCTCTGCCTGCTGCTTCTCCTCCACTACATTCAGAGTCTCATGTGAACTCTGTACAAAAAAAAAAATGGATGAGGGGAAAAACAAAATATATAAATAAATAAAAACGACGGAAACCCAAATTAACTGATGGTATAGGTTCATGTCATGGAGGAAAGCAATGGTGGTGATGGCTGACTGAAAGGGAAGCAGGGCAAACGTGACAGGGGTCAGAAAGGTCAGGCGATGGTGTTAACATGGAAAGGGGAGAACCTTAACGGCACCACTGGCTCCGGTGCAAGGCCCTTCAGACGCGGGAGCACGTTTCTGCGAAACAAAAAGCAACCGAGGACACAAAATCAATACAGTTTTACCTCAACACCCACCAAAACAAATAGCCAACACCGCGAAGACAAAAACAGCAAGAACCAACATCTACAAAATCTGTGCTCGTGGTCACGTGAAAGACAATCCAGACAAATGCAAAAGGCATATGAAAGGAAACAGAAACACGTACACACACAGCCAGCATCCTCCCAAAGAAATGAAATGCTTTTTTTTATAGTTACACCTATAGGCTCTACTGATATACCTGAAAAGCTAGGGGAGAAAATGGAGTTATACCAAAGCTCACTGATATTTTAAAGTTTAAATTATAAAATGTCTAAAACCTATTCAACAAATAACTGTAATTTTAATCAGACTATAAAGCCTGGCCTGACACCTGGATTCCTACATGAATACAGTATTAATGGGGTGGCAACCTTATTTTTTGCTGGCTCGTTTAAAAAATGGTCTTAATTGGCAAAATTATAGTTGGTCTCAGCTATTAACAAAAGAATGGTGTCATTTCAGAAATAGTTATTAACATCCCAAACGGTCTTACAGATGTTATAGATAAGGGTAGGTGTTAACGGCAGCTCCAGGTGTTTTCTCTTTGAATTTAAGTTGCTCCACTAGCATCTTTGAAAATGGAAATGAACCAAGTTTATTATTTGAGATGCTTATTCCTGCCCCGTGCAGATATCTACTTCTTGAGAGATTCATTTCAGTTGAGTAGTAGTACAATATCTAAATCTTAAATAAATACCCGTTGATCAAATACATTAGTGATATAAATTACTATGCTCTGGCATTGATAAATAGTGTAGAAACTTTCCTACTAAACACTTTGTTTTAAAGCTTACAACTTTCCTTCAACTTATAAAAAAGACTGCTTTACACTGATACAAATGAAGACCTTCCGACTCTGGACATCCAAGTGGCACTATAGTCTATTAAGTCTAACTTAAAAATAATTCAGCTAGAGACAGTAGACCTTCTTATGAAAGACGGTATCTCCATGCTGAATGTAAATGGACATTGCATTTCTCATTCTGGGCAGAAATGAACCTTGTGAAATTGTCAAGACACTGACTATATTAAAGCTGTTTCCTGTAACAGACGGCAGGATCCCATGTTTGTCTGCCCTAGTGACATAGATAACCATGAGCAAAGGTTCTGAAAAGACATACGCCTGGCAGCACCTATTAATACTCACACACTCTCTTTGATCTGCACTATTATTCTCAGATGCAATGATAAGGGCATGTTTTCATTGTTCAAAATTAATACTATGTAAATCATCTTACTGACAGAACAAGAGAGCATTCCTTCCAGTTTTATTGAAAACCCAGAGCTTTCAGATGTTCGGAAATTATTTTGGTAACTGAGTAACATTTCACCACTTGCAAACTTCTTTAAAGACATCTAGTAATCAGAATATTTCTAACGCAGACACTTCATTGATATTACAGGTCAGTGAATTGTCAGGATTACTTAACCTCAAATGTCCACATGGGTTCTGCCCAAGTTCAGGGAATCCCTTAGGGTCAGTCCAAAATATTAAAATAATTATTTCACTGAGTATGGTAGGCACTTCAAATTTTTCCACATAAACAGAATTTTTAAAATCATATTATGCCATCAGAAGATGCCTGAAAATTAGTCCTTGAAAATGTTCCCGCAAAACATATCTAGCTTCTAATTGGTTGAGGTTTTCCTTCTGCATAGTAACTCAGACTCTGGGCCTTAGCGATTAATTAATAATTAATGATTCTCTGAATTTAGGCAGATTTGTGAGGTGTGGGGAGCAAAAGTGGCAGGAGAAACATCCAATCTCAATCTTTCCTTCACGTCCAAATTCAGTCATTTCTTGAATGTTTCTCCCGGGAAGGGTTAATTTCACCAATGAAAGCACTGGATGAAAAGGTTCCTAAATATCCAAAAAAGTAAAAATTACTCTCGTATGTGGCTTTTAAAAACAGGGGAAACAAGTAAAATGCACCTCAGGCAACTGTGAGAAGGGCGAGGAAGCAGGCCGTTCAAAGGGTGCGTTACGGTTCACAACAGCGCCCTCTGCTGTCCAAGCGGCGGCTGAGGCGGGGGTGGCTTTCACGCTATCAGAAAAGCCCTTGTCACTAAACAAAATTGACTTTATCTCCTCTTCTAGGCTCTGGAGAAGTCAGAGAAGGAAGGGCGAAGAGTTAGCAGTAAGTCAGAACAGACAGCAGTGACCTACTGAAAGAAAGGGAAGGTGACACAAGAAAGAATCAGAGCACAGCATGAGTGGAAAGAAAGGCAAGGATCCCTGCAGATTCTGCGGCAGGTGCACATGGCAGTGGGCCTGCGGGCCAGCTTCCCCCTCTGCTTGAGACCCGGGATAGACCCAACCCACAGGGACCAGCTAAACCCCCGGCTCATCACCGAAGCTGTGTCACACCCCGAGCCTGACCGACCCGCACCCGCCACACACTGTCCCGTACATTCCCGAGGCGGCTCCTCCGCCTGCACCTCTTCCCGTCTTCCCGTGCCGAACGGCCTCTGCGGCGGCCTCTGCACCCGCCACGCCCACCCGCGTTAGCGTTGGGGTGATGCGCCCTCCCTCGGCACTCGGCCTCGCCCGTCTGTCACCTTCCTAGGCCCACTTAACCTTCTGCCATCTGTGGATGACCTTCCCCACTGGCCCAGCTCCTACTATCTCTTCTCCAAACCATTTTCAGCGTCTGTACAAGGGCTCTGACAGCATGCACAGAAGCTCCCTCAGGCGTGCTAAACATGCCATGGGATGATGAAACAGTATTTGTTTTAAACAGGTCAAGAAAAAAATCCTAAATAGGAAGACAAACGCAAAGGTGAGCAGTGTGAGAATTATCTGTCCCTGAAAAACTATTAAGGTGGATTTAATCTTCACGTTTCTGGCCCTTAGGCGATGGTGTGACCTGCCTGAGGGCACAACAGAGTGTCTGGGGACTGTCCCAAGTCCCTATAATGCCAACAGTAGAGAGTGGCCGTGCAGCTCCCCCTGGTGTCAGAAGTGTGGAAGAGGACTTCCTACAACCCCCCCTGCCCCCCGACCTCTGAGGTAAGTAGATAAATGAATGGGGGCTATTTCTGGGATGCTCCTTGGGACAGTGCACTTAGAGGGGGTCGGGGGCAGGGACAATGAGATGAGGGTGAGGTGCATAATCACTCGCAATGCTCAGGAGAGAAAAACAAGTTTCTAGACTAATTCAGCTTAATTACAATCCCCGTGATCACCCCATAGGGGGCGGGTGGGTGGAGAGGATTGGGTGTTGTTCTCGGTAAAGAGCACTGGGGAGGTTAAATAAGTGCCATGCATTTCATTATTCAATAAAATATCTTCAAAAGTACCTTAAATTACAGCCTATGTAATCTCTACTCATGAGAGAATCTTTTATACAAGATTAAGTATGTCATAATTTTCAGAATACCTAAGAGGATATTCAGTAGTGTTAATTTACCTGTTAAAGACTAAATGATCTGGATTCCAATTTTCTGCTCTACTCTCATAATCATTCATATTCAAGCTGAAGCCATTTTGAGAGCTTGATGTATTTATTTTTAAAGAACTACTTTACTGTTATTATTTTATCTATAAAACCCATATTGTAGAAATATGGATAATTTGGTCAAATTATACTCCACTGCATATTTTATTTCACATTCATTAAGGATTACAATTTAAAGATAATCAAAAACACTGCAAAATTCGTAGCAAAATGAAGATACAATGGACAGAAATTTGAAAGATTCTATTAAAAGTCAAAAACTCAGTAAACGCACTTTCAACTAGTAGTACTCAGGGATGGGGGAGAGACACTATAGGTGGTCAATAAATGTTTGTTGGGTGACTGGATGAATGGATGATTGCAGTTACAACATCTATATTATGTCAAGTAAGTATTTTCCTGCATGTGCTGAAGAGGAAAGGAACAAGAATAAAGCAGTAACTTCAAGGGCAGACAAAACCATTTAGGATGTTAAAAGCTGGTAAATTCCAGATTTAATTATCACATAGTATTTTACTTTAACTTCTACAATAATGAATGAATGCTTTCTATTATACTTGCTTTCCATTGTACATTCATAAACGATGACACCCAGAAAAATGATCATTTCAAACACCTTCAGCAAAATTCCAAAGTTCCCTGCTGCAAACAGTACAAGGACATCTCTTTAAATTGATCCAATGATGTCATCTGACTTGCTTCTGGAGGATAAATTTTCAAAACTACGTAACACCTCAAAGCATATGATGCTGAGGCCATCGCTTTACATACAGTCTGGCTGGCTTTGGATTTCAAGCTCATTGCTAAAGCCTACCAATACGCCACCTGATCTAGCTGCACGACATCACCTTTCTCATTTGCAGTGTTCTGGAAGTATTTTACCTCAGCTGCACCTCAAATTTCTTTAGGCCAAGGCTTCATCTTCCATTTATTTTGCCTCTTCCCCCACTCTTTGTTCTCATGAATAAGACTCTACTGATTAACAAAATCAGACTTTGGGGAAGAGAAATACTTCTTCTTCATTACTGAACTCTGCTCTCATTCATACCTCCTAAAACCCATCCATCACCCAGCACCAGTGGAGTCTCACCAGACACACGGGGTTATGTCACCAGCTCGCTTAAAGCTCTCCAATGGCTTCCCATCGCTCCTGTAATACAATTCCAAACGGGGAATATGGTCTTTGCAACCCTGACAGAATCTGGAGTCGGACCTTGGCTGTGTTCTAGGCCCTTACCATTTGGGCTTGCAGTTCCTTAAATTGTAGTTCCTGTCTCGGGCTGTAACCCTTGCTCTTCACTGCACATGGGAAAATCCCATGTACACCCCCTCCCAAAAGTCTCAACTCAAAGGCCACCTCACTCTGGCCACAAGGGTAAAGCAGCCTTCCCAGTCACATTCTAACACAACCTTGTATTTCTTGTTCTTAATATTTACTTCTTCGTATCCAAATTTTCTAATTGCTAATATACATGCCTGCTTATCTCCTCCACTAAGATTCTAAGCATTCTACTCCCAGCAAATAATAGGCTGACCAGCTGTTTATGCAAAATCAGTAGGAACAGAAGAGTAAGAATTTAAAAGCAGCAGAAAGCTAACTTCCTTATTAATATCAGATATTTCATACAAGCAGAGGAGAGAGAGAGCGAGCTGAGGGGCCATTTTGAGACACCAAAACCTTTTACTCCATTAAAAACCTTAAAAATGTAAATTTTAAGTTTCCAAATGTAATTAGTAAAATGGTAACCTAAATCACACATAATTTATCATTTTACCACCACCACAGTGTGCACAAGCATTGTGTAAACTGGGCATTTTTACGTGAAATTATGGTTTCCCAGCTGTCAGCCACATACATCAAAAATAGGGGCCCCTTATTCGTAAAGCCTGCATTTCAAATTGTAAATTTTCAAATGAAGTACTTCTGCAATGTAGTATTTCTCACTTAATGACCCTATGTTTCTATATATGAAGAGTGAACTTTTCAAACACTCAACAAGTATTTTGAAACAAATTTACGTTGATACATAAAAGAAGGAGTATCTTATGTTGAGGACAGAAATAAAAGAAAGGGGAAAAAGCAAGAGCAGATCCAAGGACGCAAGGTGAACACCTTGTCCGCCTCCCGGGCTTTTCCTTCAACTGTCCGTGTTGCCGTCATCTGATGCTTCTCCTTCATGGATAAAATATCCTTGAAAAGATGGTCTCCTTTTCTCTATTGTTTTAAACAATAGACATAATCAACAAATAAGACAAGAACATTACATCTACAGCAACACAAACATAAAACAACTCTGTAGGTCAACAAAACAAACCAGATGAAGCGGCACATAAACGAAAGACAAGATCCTAGCACGTCACCAGACACTGCTTCTCCAGAAAACACAATGCTCTAGAGGTGATTGCTGAAATATGGGCACTAGTATCTTCCAAAGGTCTGAAAATAAGAATTTAAGTCGTTCACAACCTCGTAAGACCTTGTGATGGTCTCTTAAATCTAGGTATCCTTCAGCTTCATTTTTTCAGCAGTTTTTTTCTCATCTGTTCTTAAAGAGCTATTTCCTTTTCGCTGTCACAAATTTAGAAATTTACAGCAATTAACAGCTTAACAGATTAGCTTTTTAAGAAAAAGTGAATAAAAATAGCACGAGACTATCTAAATCAAATGCCTACAATTTGGTCACATTCAAGCCAGACAATGTGAGAGGAGAGGGGCATAAGGCAAAGAGAAAAGATGAAAGTGTAGGGTAACACCTTTACACACTTTTAAACACTGCATATTAAATACAGCATTGTTCATTCACTACCTCCTCAAGTATGATAGATGAGCCCATGGAAGTTTGGTTGATAACAGGTTTTAGAGCCTCAGAAAAGAGCTACATAGATGGGAAAGAATGGAGAAATATTTTGAAAATGCATTCTAAAGGTAATACCTATGTCGGTGGTAGGGAGAAATAAATCATGGAAAGAAAGCGTCTGGAATGATGGTATGGTTGAAAATGCTTTTAAAACAGTCTATATTTCATTACTGAGAAGTTTCAGTACTAAGTTGTAAGCAATTTTTTGCAAGTTTTCAACAGGGCTCATCAGACCTTGAAGCTAAGTTTAACTTTATCTGCACAGTAATTACCTTCAACCATGCTGAATATAGCCTATATTCCTACATCCCTTTATTATTTATTACATAAACTCTTTTACTGCAGAAGTCAATAACTGAAAAGCTTATTAAAAACATCAGTTTCTAAGCAACTCTATATAAGAATTCATTTTATTAATGTCGTCTACTAATTTACTTGAGCAAAAGAGTAAAATTATTCTCAAAGTATTCCAAAATTATTTCAAAATTCAATTAGCTAAGAGGTACATCAATTATTACATTGTTAATAAGTATTTAGTTTTTAAAAACTTGTTAGCAATTACATAAAAAACTAAAATGGGCACATTTGTAAGTTTCTGAGAATCAACATTATAGATTAGCAACCTGAGATTTGCTGAAGAACTGGAGTGAGACAAATAGCCAACAAATAGCTAGTGACATACCCCTTGTGTCTGTAGGGACAGAGGTGTGATACGTCGTTTTTCCCATTCATTAGGGCGCGGCTCAGGTGTGGATTCCATAAAATTGCGCTTGAGTTCACTAATGCTAGCCTGATGTTTCAGTATGTCTTCCTG
The DNA here is from genome assembly GCA_029783875.1 of Phataginus tricuspis. Taxonomy (NCBI): domain Eukaryota; kingdom Metazoa; phylum Chordata; class Mammalia; order Pholidota; family Manidae; genus Phataginus; species Phataginus tricuspis. The sequence continues at coordinate 17,667,838 of JAQQAC010008864.1, forward strand.
GGCCTTATCCAGGTCCTAGCAATATGTAACGTAATAAAGCGGGGGAAAATCCAAAAAGAAAAACCCAGTAGGACAAAAATAAAAAAACCAAAAAATAAGACAAATCAAACTTATGATTAAAAAAACACAGTAAAGCAAGAAAAATGCCAAGTCTCAAAAGCCATATTTTCACCTATGAATATGAGGGCCTCAAAATTTGAAAACAAAGCCAGTGTGAAAATTTTTATGATTCACATTATAAAGGGTTCTAATTTTTTGCTTAGAATTTTTAAGAAGTAATTATTTCCATTTTAGAAGGAAGCCATGGAACTAATGGTGCTCAAAATGGCTAATAACCCTTTTTCCTAATAGTTGGACTTGAAATGCAGCCTATGAATTTGCTCCTGCAAATTTACCTTTCTGGTAGCAGTGAACACAATAAATCAAGTGCAAACAGAGAAAGGTGAACTCAGAAGCACATGTATCCTGGCAAGAAAGCCAGTTCAGTATCATCCAAAAAAAGGTGCGGAGGGGGACACACGAAGGGTCAACTTTTTTCAGGAAATTCCATGGTGGGTTTTAATCCTGAAGGAATAAAAATAACAGATTCCAGAAGCTACTTCTGTTTAGCCTCTCAATAAAATAAGCGAAACTCATTCTGGTTTCATGTACTTGCCAAGCACAAATGTGGGGCCCAGCTACCCCAAACGCTGAAGGGTCCTTATACAGAAAAAGATGCCAGAAAACTTCCAGGTTGATTTTCACTGGAGTAGGCCCGGAGAAATGGTTATTTGTGGGATTTTTTAGACTGGCCCTGATAAATACTATTTGTGAGAATAGTAGGCAATTAGTTTTAGGAAACAAATTTAACTGAATTTTAAATGTTTTCTTAAATTTCAAAAATCATGGGGACCACCTGGGGATTATAGCTCTCATCCCACTCCCAGAGGACCAAGTCATGCATCTGATAAAATTAGATATTCCATATTCATGCACAAGCATAGTAGCTCATCTATGAGCGTCTATAGCCATTTGCAAAAACTCATAAAAATCTAAAAATCTTTGCATGGCATGGAATAATGACTGTGGCTTGAGAACAGGCACGTTTCTTGCATTTGTTCAAAGCAATGTTATGTATTACACTTCAGAGCATTTTAGTAAGTTATGCAAAAATACATTTCCAACAGTTATCAAAGCTGCCAAAAGCAACCAGATTAGTCAGATTACTGAGAACTGCAGTTCTCCACTGAACATACTGCCATCTTACCACCCTCAAGTAAAAGGGGGGACAAAAGACCAAAAAAAAAAAACGTTCTCATGTGACACGGGGAATGTATTTTACATTCCTAATTGGGTGGCTAAGGTTTTCTTTCTCTCTCCTTGCTTTCTCATTTTTTCATTTATTCTTTCTTTTTAATCAAAACAATACCATTAATTAGCATATTCTCAAATGTAATACTGTAAGTGGATCACATTCCTGATTACATGGATTGGAGCACCCACCCCCACGGCCCCCCCCCCCCCAAAAACTGTGGACACAGCTCTAGAGCCAAATGACTTAATGCCAGATCAACAAATACCTGTTCTGGTGAAGGAATATTAAGGATAGGATCATGTTACTTCAGATTTTATGCCCTGGAGATAACCCATTAGGAGAGAATAGGTTTACTTGCAGAACTTTAAGATTAATGGATAAAAAGAACTTTTTATTAAGCAGAACTTTTTTTTTTCCCAGTTGTCACTCTGAGAACTTCTAGTATACATATTCCTACCTAAGCCACTTAAAAAGAATAAAGTCCAACTGGTAACATGCACTCCCAAGTTCAATTTCCCCCATGCACTTCATGCACTGTGCTGAAGAAAGCTGCCAGCCAGCCCAGCCTGTGCGTGACCCCCCGTCCACAGCAGCCTGGCAGCCATTAGGACAGAGCTGTTTTCTTAAGTCATACAAACCTCCAACATTAAATTGCTATGTCTGACATAAATATTATCCCCTTCTACTCTCAAGGAATTTTTCTGTGAAATTAAATCACACACAGGGGGAAAAGGCAAATAAACATAAGTGTATCAATCAGCAAGCACCAGAAAATGACCCAGAATTGGATAGTCTAAGACATTAAAATAAAGAGAGGAATAAAAATCTTAAGAACCCAAAGCCACAACAAGCATAACTCAACACGTCAACCCTGAAAGTGCATCGCCCACATACAACAGTAACGGCAGGCAGCAGCTGCCGGATACTGAACTTTGGGGGAAAACCAGCCACCTCCTCCAGTTGTGTTTCCTCCTCTTCCATCTTCTCCTGAAAGTTACACAGCAAATGGCCCGAAAGAAGGGGGGGGGCTGCGGTAATAGTGGAAACTGTACCATCGGTGCAAAGAGGCTGTACTTGAACTTGAATGGTGAGCCAGGACTACTGACCTTGATTGCTTGGCCCTCAGAAGATGCAGATTATTAAGCCACTTTGGTCTTTCTTCACCTAGTGTTGTAGAAATGATGGAAATGATCCTTTGCAAAGGTGGAATGGAGAATGGAAGCTTCACTCTTTCTCAGTCCCCAGGTTATGGGCTGCTTTGTATTTTTTTTTTTTTTTTTTTTTACTCAGAAATGAAAATATAAGAGTGTAAAAATGGCATCATTCAATCTGTTCTGAGTTGAATGTCTACATCACCTGGTGATGAGGGCAAAGTATAATGATACAAGATTTGGCTTTCATTTTATGTCAGGAAAAACATTCATGTATTATTTAGTTTTTTAACTTAGATTTATTTCCCTTGGTGGGGTGGGGAGTGGGTTTATTTTTGTAACTTTCATGTTAAAATGGTGGGTATTACAAATACTCATATTTTATAGTCAGTTTTCTTTCATAAAAATTTCTAAAAAAGAAACAGGTTTTCATAGTTGGGCAGTTCTTGTCATCTAATGACCTGAAAGAATGAATCTGTAAATTTAAAACTAACATAAATCCAGACAACTACTGATTCAAGGAAAGGAATAGCAAGAAAGAAAAATACTGAGTTTGACACCAAACGGAAAGTTTAACCTTTACGTGTTAATTTATAGCAGAATCATATATCATATATTCTTTTTCTTCTTTACTGGAATGATAGTGTCAAATCTGAGAGTTCAAAAATGCCTCTTTTTTTTTAAACCATTCAAGTATTTTTGAGAGGTAAGCAGGGAGCTCAGAGTATCTTTTTATTAGAAGGGAAAAATGAGACACAGCCGCACAGCGATCTGTTAAGGACCATCTTACAGCTCCTCGGGCGACACAATTCTCAAAAATGTCAATCTTAAAATCCATGGTTTCTCCCACTATGCCTAAACAGAGCATTATCTTCACATTTTTCTTTAGGTTTGCTCTAAATTTTGTGATTTACTCTTTGCATTGATAGTATGCACAGGAGGAGACAGACACTAAGTCGCCAGACCACATTTAGCAAAACAATTAAAAACATACTCCACATGCTAGTACTGGCTTAATAGTGCAGAGGGAGGGGTAAAAATCCTCAAACCAGACAACTAATTTTAAATAAAAGAACACTTAAGAGGCCCAACCATAGGGCTATACAGTGTAAGTTTTCAAAAAGCCACCTTTTATTTTTCATATATATTTGTTAAATAGAATAGTATCCTCCTTACAAAACACTTGACAGTGTCTCTTTTATACAATTACATGATTTAGAGTTGAAAAAAAAAAGACACTACCTGAAATTAATCTGGTCCCCAAATGCTACAATAACAGAGACAGGAATTTCTGTGATTAGACCTACAAATGTCAGGAGTAAGGGTGACAGATATATCCTCATAAATGCAAGGATGAGGCTGGCTTTCTAACAAGAGGAACAATATTAACACACATCAATCACATTATGTCCACTGCATCCTAACCTCTATATCACAAGTTTCTACTCTAAAGGAACAGCATTAGTATCTGTCTACAAGAGAGACAGACCCAATATGGATTGTCTGGGAGGACAAAACGGGTTCTTTCTTTTTTTTTTTTTTTTGAAAGACCTAGAATGGTCTAGACACTTACAAAGTAATCCTGTATCTTTGCTCTCAATTTAGGAAGTGTGGATTTGGTCAATGGATATCAATAGAGAAATATTTAATTACACTATTTCTCATGCACGGAAATGTTATTATGTGTGAAAATGAGCAGATCACACTATTTTGAGGGTAATCATTGGAGAAATTTATGCACATGTTTACACTCTACATTAGGGAGATGAAGCGTAGTTTTGTCGACCCCACAAATTAAAGCTTATTTCGGAGTGCCAGCAACTGCTTCCTCTTCCTCTGTCGGTCACTCAAGTCACAGTCATAAGACACATTAAAGGAAGAGGCTTTAGCCTCCAGGGAGCGGAGGGCTAGAGCCAGGGGAAGGGAAACAGTGAGAGAAAAGGCACTGACTGAGAAGCAGAGAGAAGCAGCCCAAAGAGGAGGAGGAGGGAAGGGAGGAAGGAGGGCGAGGCGATGGGAACATAGTGCCGGAGGTCAGCGGGGAGGAAGGAGACCCACCCCTTGGGGAGGCTGAGGAAGGCGAGATACCCATCTTCATCAAGAAGTGGGGGGAAGCTAGGGGGAAAACCTTTGCTTTTGACACTGAAGGAAAAGTACCCAAACTCAGAATCCTTGTGGTCATGGGTGGGAGGACAGTCAGGCTGAGGAGGGGCTACGACAGGATCTGAGGCAGAGTCCTGGGCGGCAGCCTCAGAGGCCCCTTGCTCTGATGGTTCCCCTGTGGGAAGGAGCTCTAAGCTACCTAGTGTGATGGGGTCAGCCTCCCCAAAGGGGTCTTCCTCCGAAATGTCTGAAAGCAAATCCATTTCAGGGACTGGCGACAGGTTGGGGGAAAGAGATGGGGCATAGAGGATGAGTGGTGAAGAGGGACACAGAGAAACAGGCTATTCTCAGGAGCAAATCCGCGATTGAATGAAATTACACAATAAAAACATTCCAAGGGAAACAAAGGCAAAAGAGAAAGAGGAGAGAAGAAGAAATGGGTTGTTAGTGAAAAACTTTTCTCTGAAGTAGGGATTGTATTAACAGTACAATTAGAAAATGAATTAAGTGATCCATTTTTAAAGAGGAAAACTGGACCACTTTTATAGCATAAAATGTATAGGTATACTCTATATTTATAGACTATTATTTTCCCACTGGTTGCAGATCCAGTGAAATTCAAATGGCATCATTACTTTTAAACCAGGTTGCTAACAGACATTCAAAGTTCTGAAGACGAGCACATCCAGTTGTTTGCTGAAGACAAGGAGAATTTCCTTTGGAATTTAAAAGAACTTTTCAAAAAATAACAATGTATTAAATTAACTAGGCAAAATGGAACAGACACTGAAATGCTGAGCTCTTCCGTTTCAGACTAAGTAATCACTCTCCTGGGTGCCTTTTCAGCATAATTATAAATGATTCTGACAACTTTTCAGCAGTTCAGAAGTTAGATGTGATTTCTGTTATTTTTAACTAAATAATTTTCAACCAGATAAACTTTTAAATAATGATATTCACAGGATTTTTAACAAAGATACGCAGACGACTTGATGGCACGTGCCACCCGAAGCCCTTCTCCATGTGGCATAAGGGCCCACGTGGTCCCTGCACCCTCTATGCTGAGCATTAGAGGCTGTCATGCAGGAATTCCTCCCGCACCAGCAGCTTACCTCATCTGGAAGGCTCTTTATAAACTCATGTTGAATGTCTTTAAAGTTTTCAGAGTTAAAATTTAGAAAACATTATAATCTATAGGATGATTTCTTTTTCATGTTTATTTCCAATGTTACCTATAAAAAAGTTGCTTTGTGCAGACAGGGAAATGAGATCTGGAAAAATCAAAGCCTCTTCAAATCAACCTCTACCTCAATTTACTTGCCCAAGGTAAGGTAACATAAAATAACAGTGACAAATCTGAAAACATAAGATAGGTTCCTTCTCTACTGACTGCGATGCATGCACCAAATAAGGCCAAAGGGTAACACCCCATCTTCTCACTCACTAGTCACAAAACAATTACTCTTGCTTAAGAATTTCTCCTCATCAGTGCAAGATTAATGAAAAGCAGTCTTTCTTATAAAGACCATTTTTGTTCATTTCAAAAACTTAAAATGAATAAGTTATTGTAATTAAAATAATCAAGACAGGATGTACTTTAAAATTGACTTGTAACAAACATACAAATTTCAAATCATCATAGCTGTTACAATTTGGGGGTTTAATAGGATGATTATGTCAAAAGAGCTAGTAAATTACTTACTTGCATTAATATAATGTATGTTGAAATATTGTGCTTTGGACAACAATCAGAAAAAAGTTAGAGACCTGTTCAAACGGGCAAGAGTCTGCACACAGATACCAGTAGGGAATATACATTGACTAATTTTAAATGAAATTTGAACAACAAATGCAATAGCCTCTAGTCTAAGTACACATTTAAAATCACATATTCTGCTAAGTTACCATACCTTTCCTTCAATGAACTGCACATGTGGGGCTTTAATCGGGCTTCTGACGACCCTTCTGCCGTCGCCATCCTGTGCCATAGCGGGGCTGACAACTCCGGGGCCATATGCTGAAATCTCCCCAGCAGGGCCAGGAAAATCCATCATAAGACTTTGGTCCACAACACCAATCGGAGCTAGTGAAGAATGATCATTTGGATTATTTTAGGACTTTTAAATGGTCCGACTTTATGGTCCCCTTACACAAGAAATAGGCAGCATGTAATCAACAGGTACAGGAATTTTGCTCAAACTCTAAAAATACCAACATACCAAATAAACTCATTTTAAAATAATTTTTTATTTAAAACTAAGACATATTCTGAATTTTAACCCATTAAACCAGACCAAGCTCTCAAATCACAGATCATGGAATTGGCCAATAGGAGGAGCTCTAAGACCAGATGAAACAAGAGTCTGGATTATACTGTGAGCAGTATTTTCATTCTCCAGGACCTCTTTGATCTTGCCTGAAGTCATTTCTGAATCTTATTTATTGCAACAAATAAATATCTAGTTATCAAAGTGATTTGCCTCACTAAGTTTTAAGATTTCCCCATCATGTCACCTTTAATTTGAATTCCATTCAAAACGTGACACGACAGTAAAGGCAGATTGTAGGAAATTAACTTCTACGTTTGTGTTTAATAGTTTTCACTTCTAATCTCCCTCCTGAATGCCTTAACTTGACCTACAGTAAACCTAACACACAGATACCCTCAGGACCTCAGCAAACCTGGCCGTCCTGTGCCCCCATCAACTCTCCCACAGATGGACAGGAACATACATTGTGTTGAAATGCCAGTTCTATGGCGACCAACCCAAGATGGCCTCAGAGCTCAGCAAGCTGGGTGGTACTGCAAAGCACCTGTCCGTCTGCAGCTTCTCCAGGAAGCAACCACAGAGGGTGCTTCACCTGTATAGGAAGTGAGTGACTGACTGACACTGTGAGGTTCACACTGGTTCCACGCCCCTCAGGGTGCCCAGTGGATGCAAAGGACTTTGGGCACCAAGCTCCTGGAGGGCAGGGACTGTGTGTGAGTCACTGTATTGAACTTGGGAGGCATCAAGCGCCTCTAGATCTCTATCTCAGGATGTGACAAGAAACCTCTTGATTCATACCTCTCACGTGGCCTGCCCAAAATTTCCTTCTTCCCCAGTCTTACCGCCCTCACCCCCGCACCCACTTACTCAAGCCAGGAATCAGAAAGTCTCTTCCTTACCTACTCGACACCAGCAAGCCCAGCAGAGGCCTTGGAGTATATCTGCCTGTGGCCAGATCTTCCAGCCCTATTTTAGCAGCCAGGTCCCTCTTAAGACGTTGGCAGCCTTAAGTACTCATGCTTTTGAAAGCCCACACCAAATCATAAAATGAACTGACATCTTACATTCATTATAATTATTCTCCAGGTTTTTTTTTTTCCTTTTGAGAGTTTAATAATTTCCCCTTGGAAACTATATGGCTATGAGTAGCTCTAACTTAGGACTGTTTTCTAAGTACCCATTACACATACTCAGAAATCACAGCAAAATGGGAAAATACGGCCTAGGAATGGTTTTAGATGATACTGAAATGTTAATGGTATCAAATTTAAAGTTACATAATGAAATGGACAAATATTGACTTTGCACACTCTTAAATAACCACTACTTTCAGTTTGCATGATATGGGTGGAGGGGATGGTGTTAGGTTTTTTCTTTTTTTGCATTTTGAAGCAAGATATTTTCCAGGTCTTAAACACTGTAGAACCCTGAGGAACGTGCAGGCCCCAGGCTCTGAGCTTATGGTGCTAGGCGGCTAACTGATCACAGTCGCCCAGGGGACGGCCACCATCACGCCCGCCCAGGCTGCTCCTGACTAGTCTGCCTGCCTCCTCTCTCGTCTTCTCTGATCACTCTCGCCACCGCACCGAGGGACTCTTAAGAGATAACTTGCTTGCACAGTGCGTAAACACACACACATCCTTCAACAGTTTCTAACAGCACCTCGAATAAAAACCACATTCCTCACCACGGCCTCTAAGACCCTGTGAACGGCCCCCAGTCTTCCTCTCCCCAGTCTACTGAGCTCTGACAACCCTTGCCTGCTGTTTGTTCCTGAAATGTATCAGGATCTTCCCAATCCTACAGCCTCCGGACCTGCCGCCCCCGCGACCGGGAATGCCTCTACCTCCTGCTCTGCGCCCAGCTGCCTCCTCCAGGCCTCAACCGCAGGCTCTTCTTCAGACACGCCTTCCTTCCCCGGGACCCGATCTAAATAGCGCCCCTGCTTATTCCTCCCACTCTCAAATGCACCTCCAGTGCATCTTGGCTGTTAGTTCCCCTAAATGACTGATGTACATCTTCTTCGATTTTCTAGTACTGGAATCTCACTGTTCTAAAACGGCTGTTCTAGATTTATTTTTAGTTTGATATCTGGTCTTAGATATCACACTGACTTTTACATTCTATGTAATCACTAAAAGATTTATTTTCATCCACCAAACTTTGAAGTGAAGAATATTTATATATATGTAGTCTAGCATAACTTAAAAACTAAAGAGAAAAAAAAATACAACACATGTCAACAACAATAAAAAAGATGTATTGATGGGGATTGTGGGGAAAATAAAGCTCAGTACCAAGTTACAGCCTAGCTTTGCTTTAGGGGAAAAAAAAGGAGAATACAAGCCCTAACCAAATAGTTTACTGGCTGTCTGGTCATGTATTGGCATGAAAAGCATTCTATTTTTCACAAAAACACAATAATCCTTTTGATGACTTGCACATCTGATGAATTACAGTGTCCAAAACACAAAAGGAAAAATAATGGATTACTGTGCCATGTTTGTTGCTTTTACTTGTAAAAACCATTGTTTTCAGATAACAGACCTACTATACCCTCTGCACTGACTGCCCAGACAAGATGCTGGGTTTCCTGGAGCACAATTTATATACCTCTAAACACAGTGCCTCACTGCTCTTTCTAATCTCTAAAATTGCAACATAAGAGTTACGAAGCCTCATAGTTCAAAACAAAGGTTGAAACAGTGTTCTAGAAAAAGGAATGATTTCTCTCAGGCCATTAAAACAATACTGATTTATTCAGCACTTGTATATATTTTCTGATTCAAGGCTTGTGAAACGTTTACATGAGTGGTACATTCTTCATTTACTTGAAAAAAGCATTCAGTTGATGAGCTGAAAGACACACTGACAGCTATCATATATTAATAAATCTCTAAATTTAAATCACTATATTCAGGGATGTGGACATTTATTTGAACTAGTTTATGGCCCCTTTACATATTTTTGTGTGGTCTCATAAAACTGTACGGAAGATTCTCTAGATTCAAGATTTAATAAGTACATTCACCAAAATGTTCACCAATAAATCCTAGGTAGTACCTCTGTGTCTGCCTAGACCTGTTTTCCACATTCACTCCAGGAAAAAGAGATTGAGGCCAAGGAGTGTAAGTCCTTCATTAATGAAAGAGCATTTTTATCTTTTAGCATATCCAATCTGTATTAACTAATTATTTAAAATTAAGTTGTTCAAGTTCATATTTCAGAAAGATATCAGCAATAAGCGAGCAACCAAAAAAGGTTTTGGTCGATAAATGAGTAAAACAGAAATTTTTTAATTTAACATTACTATTTTGGCAATGTTTTGAGATTAATCAACCAAAAAATGTTGGAAAACTACTTCATCCACACCACTTTAAGTAGAAAGAAAAACAAAGTCCTTCATAAAGCATTTTAATATAAAACTAACCTTAGTTCTTTTACAGAAAACCTGCTATTAACCCAAAATTAGAGGAGTAAGATTTATATATAAGGGGAAGCAACATTAATTTATATCCATTTGTAATTTATATAAAAACTACAAATACGTAGATAGTTAGAACTCCAACAGAAAAAATACACAAAGTATTTAAAAATCTTCCCTTGGATGAAAGAACAAATGATTGTATTTCCTCCTTTCTTTTTGTTAGAACGCTGTATTTAAACTTATCCTTTGATGCTGTCAATGGTTTCTTACATGTTGGAAAGTTTGGTAAACTTCAGTAAAAAGTTTTTAAACTCATAAGTATTTGAATATTTTAAGTTCCTTTGTTAGGAACTTAAGGTTCATGTTACCACACCAAAAAAAAACCCTGGAATTATATTTTTGTCATTAATAAACAAGTTCAAAAAATTAAGCTACACAAAATAATCACAATTAAGTCAAACGTAAAAAAGTGTTTCTCATCAGTGAGAATTCTTAATATTTCTGTGCATGGACAGTACAAAGAAAGTTAAACTCATAATTTTCTGACAACTTCAAAACACTGCAAAATTATTTTCTTATTAGTATAAAAAATAGCCTTTATTTACTCAGAAAAAACAACTATCTCTGTAGGGTATTTCTGGAGGCTTTATAAGTAGATCAACATTTTCTGATCCCACTGGATTAGAGAAAGATTAATGGAATTCAAACTATCACCAATGTGTTTACCTCCATCCAGGCTCCTGGAGACCCGCCTGCTGGAGGTGCGCTCAAAGTGTGGTGCTGGCCTAGCAATGAGGCTGCTTGCCTGGCGGGTCTGGGCTTGGGTGCGACCACTGTAGCGGAACTTGGAACCCAAGGTCAGGAACTTGGCCTTTGGTGGCTGCTCTGGAGACACGAGCCTATAGTGGAGGAATAAGGAAACAAAATTAGACTTTATGGATTTTTTAACTTTAAAATGATATATTTTAGAAATCTCATTTTTTAAGTATGATTATTCAATCCGAAAAAAAAAAGGTGCCTAAACTCTCTAGTAAAAAGGAATCTTATTTATAAGCCCTCCTACATACCGCTTTATGATAGTGGTGACTAAAATCTATATTTACGCATTCATGAATGATATGCTTTCCCTCAACCTGAAAAAAAAAGCAGCTGCTCTCCATGTGTATCAAAGGTTATTTATTTCTTTTAACGTAAATCATTTATATAAACACATATGTCTGAATTCTTGCTTCTGGCTACAAGTGCCAAGTAGCAATCCATTACCATTAGTAATTCTTAATATTTATGTCTATTTCTCCTGGGAAAGAACGTCCAACTCGGGAATCTGTTCCATCAAGTGATGCTTTCCCATGAAGAACACAACACAGCCCACAGTGGATCTGCAGGGATGACTAACAACCTTCTTTCTTGCCAGCACAGTTCTATTGCTTAAACCCTGGGCTCATACTGAATGAAGTCAAACACTTTCAGACTTATGCAAAAGCATGTTTTTATTAAATGAACCAATCTTGTCTGGAATACAACTGAAATTGTCTCACTTCCCTTGTCTGATCAGGAGCTGGCAAAACGTCTAAACAAAAAGATAATCTCAGAGCACTTGTAGATTTAATTAAAAAATATTTTAGCCAATTAAATTGTAACATCTTTGAATAGTGACAGATGGCAACTACACTTATGAGGGTGAGCATGACAAAATCTCAAAAGGCTCTGTAAAAAAGCAACAATCCACAGGAATAAAAGGGTCACCGGCAAGCTCATCACTGCAGTAACTGGCTCAGAAATGCTTGTTCTCCTAGAATGACATGTTAGTTGAATATCACATTTACTCTTACCATCTATTCATGAAGTTTGCTCTGTAGGTACTGGGAGATCAACCAGAGGTAAAAAAAGACATCTCTAAAGAATACCTCAATAAAACAAAGATTTTTATTTTATTTATCCCAAACTGAAATAAAATTCTTCCTTGTCCAAGTGGCACTGGTGACCACATACACGAAGTATTAACTTACTCTCCAAGTGGCACTGATGATCCAAAAGGAGACACCTATCCCCCCAACCCCAAATTTTTTAAAGACAAGTGTTGGTGAGGATGTGGAGAAAGTGAGACCCTTTGCACACTGTTGGTGGGAATGCAAAATGGTGCAGAAATTATGGAAAACAGTATGGAGGTTCCTCACAAAATTAAAAATAGAGCTACCACATGATCCAACAATTTCAGGCCCAGGTATTTTTCCAAAAGAATTGAAATCATTATCTCAAAGACATATGAGCACTCCCAGGTTCCTTATTATTATAGCGCTATCTCCAATAGCTGAGCTATGGAAACCTGCACATTCACCGACAGATGAATGGATCAAGACAACGGAGTACTATTCAGCCTTTAAAAAAACAGAAACTAAATCCTGCTGTACGCCTCAACATGGATGGGCCTTGAGGACATTATACTAAGTGAAACTAGCCAGATACAGAATGATAAGAGCTGCATGACTCCTCTTCTATGACTTATCTGAAACAGCCAAATTCAGAGAGTCAAAGACTGGGCTGGAGGGAGGAGGAAATGGATAGTTATTAATCCCCAGGAATAAAGTTTCCATTAAGTCAGATGAATAAGCTCTAGAGCTCTGCTGCACAGTACTGTGCCTAGAGTCAATATATAGTACACTTGAAATTCAAGAGGATGGATCTCATGGTAAGTGATCCTACCACAATAAAATAAAATTATTTTTTTAAAAAAAGGCTAGAGGTGAAGAAGAGACTGAGATTTGGGGGTTGAGGGAGTTGGCACACTTCCATAGGCTCACCTCAGTTTACTCTCTCTCTCAATCAAAGGCCATGTCTTCCTGGAAAAAGCAGGTCCAAAGGAGGATTTACTGGAATCCCACATTCCCAGTTCCAGTAACCTCTTCCTCCTTTGGGCCAAGGGATGCTATCAAACTCTGTTTTTTAAACCCTTCTCGGATTAAAATTTTAGACTAGAAACTGGATCCCTGCTTTCGCAAATTATGAAAAATTTTAAAGGATATCTAAACAGATATGCTTTCAAAGATTAATTTTCCTCTTTTACAAAATTAATTGAATTCACAAAGGAAGATGATCAAGAAATGCCTCATGCTTCAGAAAACAATTTTATAGACGATTAAGAAAACCTCCATTAGTGCTTTCCCACTTTCTGATTATTAGGTTATTTTATGTAAGTTCACATGGATCTGTGTTAGGGTCTACATACAGGAGGTGCTCATAAATACAGACTGGATCACTAGAGAGGATCTCATTTCACCTTTTAGTAGTGGGCACCTGAATTTAAGTAGCTGGAAAAATCTAAACACATTATCTACATAGCCATTTTTCATAGCTCTCTTTCTTAGGATTATACAGTCATAGCATTTAAGAATAGCTTTTGAGCTCTTTTGTGCCAGATTTTAGATGAGAGGAATCTGGGCTATAAGCTCTGTAACTGACAAAACTACTACTGAATATTTCAGTCTTCATAAACATAAAACAATCCTACCACTACAAATAGCCCTGATTTTAAAATGAAGTTTGTTGGTTTTATATTTTCCCAGTTATGAAACCAGGCTCTCATTTATATAGGCTGGTATATGTAAACAGTTAAGTATCAAAGTCTAGGCAAGAAAAATTGTATACAATCATATTTTAGTCTAATTGATGGTTCTGTAAAATAACAGATGACTGGTTGCCATTTAAATGCATGTCAGAATAACCACTCACTTATGCACTAAGTTATTTTACAAAAAATATACTTTACAAAAAATATAAATCCAGGAAATACAAGGCAAATATTTTAAAGGCAGATATACATCACAATGCAAAAGAAGGAAAGTCATTGACTAGAAGATTTTTATTTTATTTATCCCAAACCGAAATAAAATTCTTCCTTGTCCAAGTGGCACAGGTGACCACATACACGAAGTATTAACTTACAGATTAAGTTTCTGAGGACAAAGAAATCCATAAGTAATTAAGATACAATTAAATAGGAACAAATACCAAAAAAAAAAAGTTGAACATATTTATTAGCTTTCTCTAAAATAACTTTTTGGTCACTTAAATCAATGGCAATATAAATAAATTTCCTAGGAAAATGTAGGCCAAGCAACAAAATATTCCAATTCTATCACTTACGATCACTTAACAATTATTTCCTTTTGATATCACTTTTACATCAGACCCTATCTTCATAAAAATAAGATTAAAACCACTATAAGATACCACTTCACTCTTTGGGAATTTACAAGCCACAGTAAGGGACTAATCTTTAGTTTTAAATTCAAAGGTCCTGAGCAAGATGACCTAATGATATGTCAAAAAGGAATTCAGCTTTTACATATTTTACTGCTTAAGAAGCATATTAACATTTTAATTTTATAAAAATCCTAACATTATAAATTAAATATGTTTTAGATGGGTTTAAGAAAAACCTGCACTTCAATCACTAAAGTCAATCAGACACTGAAAGATAAAACTCTCTGTGAAGCGGCTCATGACACCAATTCATTTGGGATTACTGTGGATCTCCAACACCAAGTTTAAAATGGCAGTTCAATGTCAAGCTCAAAGAACCTCACGTCAATCTTAATTTACACACCACCACCACCAACAAAAGCATTCAGACAATGCAAGGAGCACATTCGCTGCACATACCGTCGGGAAGTAGAGCACAACGAGCTTCACTGCCTGGCCTTGAATTCCACCTCCCCCGTTACTACCTGTAGGACCGTGAGCACGTTTATTATCTTCTCTGTCCCTCAGAAGTGAGAGACTACAACAAATCTTATGGGGAAGATGCTGTTCAGATTAAACGCATTAATCCATGTACAGCACTTAGAATGATGATAGGCTCTACTAAACAGCTTTATTATTACGTTCTTGTTCAGTGTTGGTCTAGCTGAGTGGCTATCAATAGAAAGATCTGGGGGCTTTTTTAGTGGCTTCGATCTCAAAGCCATTTTAACTTTCTAAAGAAATCATTTGAATCTTTTAAACTAAAACAGAACAAAATCCAGGTTTGATTCAAAGCAGTCTGCCGACAAATTACGATTTGCCCTATGTTAGATACATTGTTTTAATACTTACAAGAAAAGTTACACAAAGTTTAAAAATACAAAAACACTTTTGTTAACCATTAACTCAAAAGCTTACGGAGCAAATTGGTCTACTTTTAAAATGGAGTTTGTGATATGTCAGCAAAAATGTTGGGGGGAATCTGCGACTTTGCAGGGCTAACATCTCAGAGACGCCTACTAGAAAAACACCAGAGGGCGGTCAGGGCAGAGGTGGAAGAGCGCAGGCATTGGAATCAGACAGCTGGGGCCCCACCTCTGTTCAGGCGCCTGCCCACGGCGCTCCTCTGGGGGCAACCAGCCCTGAGCACAGCGGAGGGGATGAAAGAGATGGTGTGATGTCAAGCAACTCGTTCTGTCTGGCAACGACGTATACCCAGTGAATGCAACCACTTGTCATTTCTAAAATAATTACTGCTTTATCATTATTTGACAGGGAAGTCTACTGTCTGCCTGCCTGGACCTATGTTATTTAACTCATAAATGTTATCTATGAGCTTTATTTGAGGCAGGCTCATGTTATCTTGAAGAGAAATTTGTTATTACCAAGAGAAATTATAAACTTTTCAAAGATTTCTGTATCAGTGTAACTATGTCAGATGGATTCAAGTATATTATATGTCACCTTTCGCCTCTAAAATAAGTATATTAGAGCAGTCCTGAAAATAGATATTTGTTAATTTAACTGAAGGCCTCACTTGTACCAGCTAACAATCCACCCTAAGATCAGCACATGGCACAGCACGGCGCCAAACGGAGAATAAGGATGGTTAACGGTGGTGATGAGGATGACGGAAACAGTTCTAAGTTTGTTTCACGTGCGTTGTTTCATTTACTTTTCAAAGCAGCCTTATAAGGTATGCACTATTATTGTTACCGCCACAGGGATAACGGAAGTGAAACGCTGAAAGACTGAGTAACTTACCCACAGTCACAAACCTGGTAAAGAAAAGTATGCAAGGAGACAGATGAAGGTCTAAGAATATTCTGTATGTTTTGCTGGGTTTTTTGGGGTTTTTTTTTTGGCTTTTAAGGGAGCAAGATGAACACGTTTACTGGCCCAAGAAGCCAAGGGACCCGCTGCAGAGTACACAACTTAGAAGGCTTGGTCCTGTGTGAGGCATGAAATGAGAGACCAAGGCAGAGGAACAACTATTTCTCCCCTGAGATAGGAGCGAAGAAAAGGATGGAAAGAGCAGGTAGTGCCACCTAATTACAGGCAAAGGGAGAAAATGAGAAGGCGCGTGAGCCCCAGCGTGCTCAGGACCACAGCCTCTACCGTCAGGGCACCTCCCAGCACAGGGAGGGCTGCCTGGAGCTCAAGAAGGCCACGACGCTTGTAACGGAAAGGAAAGTAAAAGGGCAGATGGCCCGGTAGCACCGAGGACCCGGCTGCTGCGGAAGAGCTGCGTGCGACAGCATCCGTGGAGGCGTAAAGGATGAGCACGGGGGTCGGGGCCGTTGTGCTACGCCAGGTGGCACTTAACAGAATGGGTACCGGGGTGGTGAGGCAGGGACACAGGACTGATCCGGGACCAGCTGACGAGCAGGCTGACGGGCAAAAGGCCCAGGGCTCGAGGGGGTCCAAACGCTCCTGACATAGTAGCAAAGGAACGGACTACAGGGTGCAGTGTGGTTTGGGAAAGAAGTTAAGCACATGAAGCTGAGACGCGCAACTAAATGAAACCTAAGATGAGGGACGGTGGGAAGAAAGGGGGCAAGGCTGGGGGTGCGGGGCGGGGGCGGCGGGGAGCCGGGACCAGAGAGGGGCCGTCACTGCACCCCTCACACCCCCACACGCCTCTAACTAGGCAGACGGAACCCAGAGCTGTTCAATTAATTGTAAGCTGCTTTCTTAAAATTACCTGTAGAAAGTATGATGTTCCACGCACACCTTCCAGAGCCGTTTGGCCGCCCGATGGTTTGGCAGTTTGAATCCAATGGTGCTCTCGAACTGTTCCAGCTAGAATACATCCACGAAGTGAATCAGCCTACTTCCTTAAGAGTTGATTACAAGCTACTGAAAAATACGGACTCAGATGTTTCTGTAAGAGGTGGTGGTTGTTCTTTGAAAAGGTAAATATTAGTATATCTAATATAATTACACAAAATTATTTTCATGGGCTGCAACACTACTTTCTGTGAAAATCATCCACTGACGTCATCGTCTATCATTCAGCGCCCACGGGCACTCCTCTCCCCACCTGTCTACCAGCCTCTAGCGCTCAGTCGGTCCAGCATCAGTGAATGAACCCCACTGTGCCGCACAGGCTACTCTTTCTCTTTTCTGTAGAAGGGGTGGCTCTTGTTTCTTAGCAACAGAACACACATGCAGGTTCATCATGAGGAACTTTGACCTTTTCTACCTCAGAAGAATAAACAGTTCACTTTTCTTAAAATTCAGCAGCTTGTGGCAATGAAGGGGAACCCCGACAAAGGCTGAGCAGGGAGGCCCAGGGCTACGTGACACGGCTTACCTCTGCTGGCCTGACTTTAATGTAGAAGTGACTGCGCTTATAGGAAATTTTCAGGATTTTTGGCCAAGCAAAACGATTGATTCTCAGTCTGTCTTTGTAAATGAGGAGACCGTTAGCACACACGCCCAGCTTGATGTCCACACCTTCTGAGTCCTGCCAAGCACAAGCCGTTGGACCATGGTTAGAGCAGTGGAAGTTACACGGATCAGGAAGCTAATGAGCACCCTTAACACCGGGACCAGTGAGGCCGATTTAGAGGGTTGGTATTCAAATTCCAATGACAGGACTCAAGTTAATAGTAACAGTAGGATGCCTGATACATCTTAAATCTATTCATCATCAGGAATCAAATTTGATTTGCCAAAGAGGTGTGGTGACATTACTGCAGGACATGATATGCTTCAAAAGGCATAATTCATAGGAATCCTCGAGCTCAGCTGCAAGAGGTAATGGGGAAGAAAGGAAACAGGACTCAATTTAGATATCCCGAAGATATGAGAGAGAAAACACGTTTTCCTAGAAGCGTCCATCCTAGGGGACAGTATGGTGGTTTACCCCAAGGTGCACACAGCCAGTGCACGTTAGGCAAATTCATCCCCGATGGATCATGCTAGCCGATAGCTGTTAAATTATACCTATATTCTGCAAAACACCAAAGTGTCACAGAAAATTTCTCTTCTAGGCTGACAGTGCTGAACTTTGAATTCTTTCAAGCAGTTTTTCAATAATTCAGAGCGTTGACATCTAGTTCTCATGACAGCCTTCCTTTGAAGGGCATATTTCAAAAGACTGCAGACTATTCTTGAGCTTATTAATATTGTTTCCTTTCTCTAGCATTTTAATTTGAAATAGATGACAATCTAGAGTAACCATAAGCCTAAAAGATTTCTAAAAATCAAATAAATTCATAGATAAAGTGAAAAATTGTGTCTCCACATTTCAAGTAATATTGAGGATGCAATATGTATAAATACTCAAAAAATACAAATCATTGCTTATCTTTATGGGAAGAACAGGATTTCATTCAAGATATGCAAAATTGAAAAAATATTATTCAGAGATATTTGTATCTTCAGAAATCATTAACAACATGGAACAAATTCTCACAAAACATGCTGAAACAAACACTACATTCAGTCTAGGTCTCAATTCAATAAAAACGTAACATTTCAACTGCCTTGCTACTGAAAACGATCTAACACAATTCACATTAGTTTTTTTCAAAACAGAAGCACATTACAAGGTAACAGATGCCCACTGCTTTCTCTGCTGTGATATTTGAATCATTCATATATACAAATAAAATTAGACCATTTGAGCAGGTTAAAAATCTTATGTTTAAGATTTTTAAGGGTATTTTATTCATAGTATCACGGCAGCCACAATTCTCTCTAGGAACAGAGATGAATCAGGCACAGGTGCTGAAGCAACTTGGCACCAGATACAAATGGCATTTGCCAAAAACATCACTGGCCATGGCCGGAGAGAGCAGGCCCGAAGATTGCCCCAGACAGCATGTTCTCACCGCAAGTAAGGAGGCAACCCTTGTTTGAAACACTGAACAAAGCCATCTCTAGTCTGAAGCAATCTTTAGACGAGACACTGAAGCTATTTTATCAGACAAACAAAATCTGGATCCAAGTAACTAGGTTGATTGTTGGGTGTTCCACATACTCCTTTAGAATTATCAGTATTTGTGTGAATAGAAATTACAAATAAAGGGTAATGAGCAAAAGGGAGAAAAGCATGCCTTAGTCACCCTTATTTGACATCTGCCATTCAGCAACGAAGTCAAAAAATAGGTCAATAAAAAGGAGCCCTTCTATGCCTTGCTCACCGCCTCATATAGAATCAAGAGGATCCCACGTCCACAGATTTCTGAATGGGTTCAGGCTATGGAAAGTCCTCGCTGAAGATGAGAGGAGGGAGGGAAGGCAGAAGACAGGTCGGCATTGCGTCCCCCTGACCAGTGAGGCTCCCCTCAGGACAGCCTCTCCACCAGACCTCCTTCCCAGTTCGGCTCGGCGATCACTGTTTGTCCTCACCTCTTCAGACCCACAGCAGGTGGAGACGGCTGTTGCAAGGAGCTCATACCACTCTGGTGGCTTCCCTGTACCTTCGTCAAGAGTCCTTTCACTCAACACTCTTAAACTTGTCCTAACATGAGCATGCCATTAAGAATTCTTTCAATAATAAAAAATAAATCTAAAAAAATTTTTTAATATGATCTCAAGACAGTGAGAAATGCATAAAGGCACCAACATGGGAAGTTCTTTCAAACTGCTAAAGAAATTCTTTTCATTGAGCTGTATCTTGCTTATCTATCAGGTGATAAACAGAATGAATGAAGGAACTGTACTTCAAAATGCTTCAAGCAATCTACCCCTAACTATACAGCAAGAACTGAAATCCTACACCTGAGAGAACCCACAACATTTTTACTTTTCTAAGATACAGCTTTAAAAACAGGAATTCGAAAACTCCGCAGTACTGCCACCTACCACTGGTTTCTGACCAATGATCAATACAGTAGGAGATGCAAAATTTACATGTGGCAAGAGTGACAGAGTTTAGAGGTGGACAGACTGAAGGTCTTTTTGGTCCCAGACCTTTTCTCTCCCCCCTCCATTATTTCTGTTTCTTACCTGACCCAGCCTATCTCTGACATACAAAGAAATGAGCTGAAAAACACACAGTGCCCGGGAAATGTGTTTCCCCCCCTGGTGGAGTTTGTCAGGGGACGGGCGGACGGGATGCTTAACAATATTTGGCTTCAGGCAAGTCATGCTTCACACTCTGTTGTATGTAGTTGTAAAATAAAACATTCAAATTTTAAATGAGATGGTGTACGTGAAAACACTTAAAATTTAAAGGCATACAGCACCCAGCAGTTAAAAACGAAATGCTGCTGCCAGAGACTATTTACTGACCGGAGAAAATGTTTGTAACTGCAAGTAAAATCAAACAACAAAAATCCCCATGAAGTGATATTTGTAGTATGATCCCAATTCAAAATGCATGAGTCCAACTGCTCAGAGATTTTCTTTGAAGAAAATGTATCAAGAATATTAACAGTGCTTATTTTTGCATAAAGAGATTTCAGTGATTTTTATTTTCTTCTGTGCTTCTATTTTCTATGATATACATGTATTATTTTTGTAATAAGGAAAAATATTAAAAACATTTTAGAATAAAGGAAGGCACCAAGGAAAGAAGAGTGCTCTGTAAAATGTACTGCTATTACATAAAAGCAAGAATTGATCATCTGAGGCCTAGAGAGGGAAAAATCTTTGGGTAGGAAGCTTTCCAAGAGATTTCTCAAACCATGTCATCTCGGCTTCCTGTGCTGGGTCTAGGGATTGGCAGGGCCTTTGAACAACAGGCATCCATACATTTCTTCAGCATGTTGAGTTGACTCTGAACATGTTTTCTGAAAGCATAGCCAACCTTCACCTTCCCTTACTACCTTGACTCTCCCTAGTATGTGACCATCTAAACTAGGACCTGGAAGCAGGTGATGCCTGCCCCTGGCATCCGCCCCAGCCAGCACCCCCTCCCACTTCCCACCTCTCAAATGAGACTGGAGGCGTGGCGTCATGGGCCGAGGCCAGGCCACCTGCTAAGAACACCAAAACAGAACCACAGGGAAAAGCCCGACTCCTGGGCTCCTGCCACCCCGGAAGTGTTTTCAAAGGTGGCCACATCCGGCTGCCTTTGCCCTTTGGTGATGCTAAGATCTGCGGGAGAGAGGCATACTTAGCATAATGAAAGCAGGGACGCAGGATAAACCAGGTGAGGAGTCAAGAAGCCCAGCAAGGTGAGTCTTCTGACACACACATATGAAAGCACAGTAATTCAAAGGATGAGAAACAGAAGAAGGAAGGAAGGGGGGAATACGTGGTCCCTCCCGCACCACACACCTCACAATCAGTCACCACAGAGATGTTATAAAGACTCTCAGATGAGGGGGAGTCGCCTTTTCTTAAGAGGGTTCTGGGCTATTCTAAAATTGGTATTTTTTCAAAACTGGAATCAACACATTGCAAAGATGCCACTTCCCCATCATGTTTACAGTACCTTGGCATGATGCAGGTCAACACCATACATGGAAAGCCTCTTTGCATTTTCTAAGAACTGAGAATCAGCTTGCGCTGGAGATAAGCCCCTAAGAATCAAAGGAAACAATATTATCTTACTGGTGGATACCCAGCAAATGTGGCCAAAATGGGGAAACGGGTATATGAGCTTGAAGAGTTTGGGGAGGAGAGGGTAACGCAGCTAAATCTGCAGACAAGTAGGAAATAGGTAAGAAGGCTCAACTCTCAATTTTCCTCTAGCATTTTCCTCTTAAGATCCTCTAATCTAAACCTACTCATTACAAGGGGGTACACCTCTACTCTTACCCTTTTTATCTGAGAAAGTTGCTTCCGATTTTTTTCCACTGAAGAAAAAAGCCCCAGACAACAATAATGGGTACAACATGAATTAACAGAAAATTAAAAAGTGGTTCCATCTTCCTGAAATAGACAAATTCTTACTCCTGAATTCCATTTCACTAGGAATGACCATGAGGAAGGTCAGGAGCGCCCGTGTCTGATGTCACACCTGCGGCGGCAGGCAACACACATCACATTCTCTCCACATGAAAATTATTTCCATTCCTATTTATATTCCCACTAACAAATTTTAAGCTTCTAGAGCACAAGACCATGTCCCATTCATCTTCATGTTCCCCATGGCATTTTCAGCACCTGATATTTTAAGTTCAAATTAAACAAATTGTCTGGTGAGTAGAATAAAATTAATAGGAAATATTTAGAGTGAAATACTGCACGTTTTGTAAAAGAGAAGTCAGAGAATGTGGTCTGTTTATAAACTTCTAACCTTCTGTGGATAGAGAAGCCACCTGTATATTTCATTACTACTCCTTTGTCCATCACCACCCACATCTCTGATTGAAACCAGGAAGCCTTGCTATCTCCCTGGCTTTCTTATCAAATATGGTAGTGAAAACAATTAAAAGGCAAAAGAAATATAGAGTAAAAGCCAAACAAGTGTGTGGGTATATTTGTTTCAAGTGTGTGTGTGTTAAGGGACAGGACCGGGGATAGGAAGGAAAAGTCATAGGGAAAAGTGAACTTTTCCAATAAGTGAAAGCATTTAGCATGGTGAGCATAGTTATTATGGTCATAAAGACCAAGAAAGACTATCTCAGGGCTATAGGCTGTCCTGACTAGATGAAGTTCCAAAAGGAAAAACTGAATCATTCCATAAACTATGCTCCAATGTCCAGCAAGAGAAGCTATTTCAATCTGCCAAGGCCGTTCTCTCTCCATCAAGCAGGTCAACAGACCTGTGGGTTCTGTGCAGCTCTGCCACCTTCTCCTCCAGCTCCTTCGTCTGCGTGGGGGCAAACTGGAAGTCACTGAGGTCATTACTGTCATGCTCTTCCGGATCATAGTCCCCAAGCTCAGCCTGCAGTGTGTAAGATCCCAGCAGGACATGAGTCACAAAAGAGCAGGGCAGGCGGCCAGAGGCGATGTCCTGCCGGAGCTGAAGGCACAAGAAGTATCTGCGAGGAGCCAGAGGGAGAAAAGGGTTGGGGGAGAACAATTGGTTAGGATTGTAGCCCTCATACTTCCAATATTTCTTTGAAAACAAACAACAGAGGCAACCTTCATATATATATATATATATATATATATATATAGCAAAAACAAAAACAAAAAAAGTCCAATAATAAGAAGCCCACCTTGCTCCCTGGACTCCTAGTCTTCTGGGGCTTATGTACAGAAACTGAGTTTGTATGACTAAGTAATAGAATACAAATTCTGAACTGCTATTCCAGTAATAGTTACTATTACAATAAAGAGTTTTGTGACTGAAGATAAATATTCCAATCAACTTAGACTATCTCCTTGAATTTAAATCTGTAATCACAATTTGCATGCCCCTCAAAAGTTGTAAAGGTTAATGAATTTTTTAAATATCTCTGTTTCTTAGGCATTTGCAAGAAAAGCTAAGGTCATCCACCTTTATCCTCCCTACCCTTTTTATACTAATTTATTTTCTTGAGATGCCTTGAACAATCGTAAATCAGACTCTACTTTGAAGCCCTAACTTGCCCATTTACCCCATATCTAAAGAGGCCGCTAGTTCAGTTTACAGAAGAAACAGCGTGGGCTTCAGGGCTGGGCAAAGCTGACTTCATGTGACCTTGAGCAACTTAATTTACTTGCCTAAGGCTAAGTGCCCTAAACAGGAACTCTCAGTCTTGAAGATCTTTTAGGGACGGCCATTCCCATGGGCAGCTGGCCACCTTCTTTCTGCAGGTGCTTTTGCCAAGCGCGCAGGGTCACGGCCCCATCCCCCTCCTGTCCTCTGCCACCGCCCCCCGGCCCCCTCCCTCGCCCTCGTCCTAACGGGCGTGCTGCCGCTGGTCCTGGCCTTGCTGCTACCCGTCAGAGAGCCCATGCCAGCCCCGCCCAGTTCAGTCACACCTGGATTAGCACCAAGTCTACGGTCCGGCTGGGCAGGGACTCTGCTTATCATCACGGGCCCACAGTTAGCCAAGTACTTGCCACACGGCAAATGCTCAGTCATTTTCTGATAGAATAAAAGTCATCTCATTATCCCTACAGTACAAGTGTTTTTATAAATTGTGTGAGCTCTCTAAGGGGAACTGTATGCTTCCACGATCCCCAGAACACCATGAGCATAACTGCACTTATTTAGGAAAATTAAATTCTAAGCTATGTTTCCAAGTTATCTTCAAATTTCTAAGTCTCATAAAGAAGAGTGCTAGTTCTCCACATGTCATGGCACTTTTAAGACCCATACACAAAGATTCCATCTATCACCAAAATCTTATTGCTCCTTTTTATACTGTGTCTACCCAAAAACTTCAAACCAAAACTGCCACGGCCTCCTGGATTTCCCAACTCTGTCTTCTTCACACAGGACACAACATTCTTCCCACATTATTCTGACGGTACGCTCGCCCTCCTCAACAGCTGCCCTACCCAAGCGCTCACTCTAGCCCAGGTCTCGGTCATGATATTCAGCCCACCAGGCTACCAGCACCGGCAGGCAGGCGGCTGGTCCCAGGCTGCACTGCCGAGGCCTCTGGGCGCCTCACCAGACTCTCACTCCTGCACTGCCCACAGGAAGAGTGTTCAGGCCCCATTTAAAAGGAAAATCAAAGCACTTACCATACTCAAGGTGCAATCACCAAAGGATTATCATGCCCCAAACAAACTATTTCAAGGAGGAATTCATGTGCAGAGAGGATGTAGGGTCACAGAGCCCCAGTTAACTTGCACTGAGCAAAAGGCACCCCTCCATGTTTTATGCTCTAAAGCAGCTCTCTGTGTACTTACAAAAGCTATTATTTATTATTTACTAGCTGAAGCTAATTCAATCGCAACTTAATTAGTATCAGGAAACTCCTATTCAGCAACAAGTAGTAAAAGAAAAAAAAATGGCCTGTTCTTTATCCAATCTTGAAAAGAAATCATCATTTCTGTTTTGCGTGCTCTTTAAAGTCCGACAACAAAACTGGCCTAGCAGAAAGGTTCAAGGGCACAGGAACCATGGGCATGAAAAACAGAGTCTTTCGCTAAGATCCTCTAGGTTTTGAAAAGTATACATACTGAACACAATTTTACTTAGCCATGTAATCTATGGACCCATTCTTACCAAAGCTAAGAGGTTCTCTCCCTGGTGCCCAGCTGAACAGGGCCAAGACATATAGGCACTTGAGGCTTCAAACATTCCTTGGTTACTGTCAAAGACTCAGGCACTCCCAGAATCAGTAAATGCCCTAAACTGAGTCTCTTACTTGCAACTTTGCCATATGTTCGTATAGCCCAGGCAACCTTAAAGGAGGTGGAAATGAAATAGCTATTGACTCTTACATAAGAAAGCCTACCTTATTGGCTTTTCCTCCTTGAGGGGGAGGGGTAGTGAAATTACAGTTCAGTTTTTAAATATTTCATTTTTCTACCCTTACATCACCTTTGTAGTATGAGACTAGTACACAGGCACATATGAGCTATACAGTAAATACCATCTTAGTATTAAAATCTGAAATATTAAATACCAAAAACTTTTTAAATTATAAGAACCAAAGTTGCCAGCAACATAATGTTTTAAAATATTCCATTACTTAACTATAAAAAAGAAAATTTTTGAATCTGGCAACATTTCAAACTATGTTGGCATTAACCCATTTCCAAGGGAACTTCTACAACTTAACTTACAAAAAAATGTTTTGGTTTTAATCTTGAAATTACTACCATTCTCCCAGGGCACAGAAATAAATGACAGCGACAAGTAAAGATTCATTTTTCAAAGTAAATATAAAGTACCTGGTGATATCTTCAGTTAACTGAGAAGGATCAGGAGGATAGAACTTCACAGTAAAGGTGAACAGCCAGGGAAGATCTGTAATTATTAAATACCATGGGTATTAATCCAACCAACAGAACTACCATTTATTTTGATAAAACTTAAGGGTCAATGTTCAGACAGTATAGACTAGTCCCACTATAAATCAGAGCTTCACTTTTCATTTAAAGAAAACTAATATTTACAAAAGGAAACAAAAGGAAAAATAAACATCAATTAAAGAAAAAGATTCACTCGTAAACATTTACTAATACTTCAACAAATGTTTTGTATAGTGATCTACTGTGCCATAATTTTAATATGATTTAACCTCCATGCAATAGCTCTGAGATAAGATTTGTTTTAACCGCAGAATCTCTAGGTGCCAAATATTCTCCACCCTTGAATAATTCTACGTCGTTGAGAGGAGGTGGGTGATGATTCATGGGCTACTTGAAGGAAGTGCTGAAAAGAAATCCCAAAGGGAAAGTGGTAAAATATTACAATACTTTAAGGCAAGGTTTTATGAAGTCGGTGTGTAAGTACACTAATGTATTATGCCATGAAGAATTAATATATAGAACAACCATGTCATAAATGACTTATTAGAAGTCAGAACATCTGCTATTTGCACATTAACATTTAAGCAGTGTTAACTATATTGGATAGCTTACAAACACACACACACAACTCTAAGGAGAGGACAGTTATTATGCTGTTAAAGAGATCCAAATAATTCCACTGGCCTGAATTGAGAGTTGTGCTCAAAGTTCATAGTATTTCCAAATTTAAACAAAAATGTGTGCATGTTATTTCATTCTATACATATTTGAAGACCTCACGATCGCTTTAATTTATAGGCCTGGAGAAGATGTTATTGACGCCCAGTCTCTTGTCCAGTGCGTCATTCTGTCCTTCTCTCTCGCCATCAGCACCCTAGCTTCTCTCACTCAAAAGCCACTTATTAAATGGCTACTGTGAACACACACACACACTTTTGCTGGATTTGGGCTCAAAATATCACTATTCTATCATAAAGTCAATCCTACTGAATTCAAGAAACAGATTTCAGTTCTGCGTTGCACATTTAAAATATCATCCTGGCACACGGCGATGTTTCTGGGTCTGGCGCACTCTGCTGAGAGTGGGTGTGCGCTTCCTCGAGGCGACTGCTGACCCATAACTAAGGAGAGTCAGCACAGGACATCCCTTAATGGACCCTTATTTTCTGTTTTCCAGATATTAACACGAACACAGGCTTACCTGGCTACAGCTACAGGGGTAAGTTTCTAATAGAATACTTATAGCACCAATAATGCTAAGCTCTGAGTTATCTATTACTGTATTTTTTACCTAGCTATATATAAATTGATCTAGCTATGGGCTCTTTATATATTAATCATGGGCAAGCCTTAGATATATAATCTTATTTGTGTACATTTCAGAAAAAGATTTTAAGGCAAATTTTAAACAACCAGTTAAGTTGTTGGTTTTTGAAAGTAACTGAGTAAAGACTGATATTTACCTTTGCTAATCGCCTATTAACTGAAAAGTAATAAAAAATTATAGCAGATGCTGGGCTAAGATAGAACAAGCAGTTCTTTTGTCCGTTTTAACACATGCAGGAAGAAAGAGGTAAAAGACAACAGTTAAAATTTCATTTCCTCAGCCTGCTTTCTTGATTAGGACAGGACAGGATTCCACTTAGAGACTAGCTCCAATAATTTGAAAAAGCCAAACCACCTATGTTACTGTTATTCCTCTTGCCAAACCACAAGAGCAAAAGTCCTGAAATAACTCTAAAAACCTTCACAAATAGTCAAAACATAAGACCATGATTCGTAATCAGCAAGAGCCTTGCCTTCCAAAAAATAGGAAATCTCCATGGCTCTGAAACAAGCTGCACACAAAAATAATCCAACAAAAAGCAAAACAAAACCAAAGGAAACAACTCAATGGAACATCAATCATGTTTCAGAGGTTATCCTGTTCTATGATTTGGGTCACTTGGCAGGTCTGGTGCCAGAGAAAGTGAAAGAACCAAGAATCCATACCTTTTTAATTCCAAGCTTTCTGGTACCACTTCTTCCATAATTAGAACATAACTCATCTATGTCTAATCACTCCTTTTCTTTCTCCCCTTTTCCATCATGAAGCAAACAAATGGATGAAACACCAAGATAATGAATGCAGGGAGCAAGGGGCGTAAGGGGGAGAGGGAGAAGGATGCTGGAAAGCCAGGGACAACAGTCAAAAGACAGGGTGACCAACCATCCCAGTTTGCCTGTGAGTGTCCCAGCCTCAGCTCTAAGAGTCCCACTTCCTGAGAAACCCCTCTGTCCCTTAATCCTGGGCAAAGCAGAAAAGTCACGCTAAATCAAAGACAGAAACAAAGAAAAAGATTTCCTCTACGAGGAGAGGAAATGGAAAAAATAAGGTATATGCTAAGAAAAATGAGATGCAAAGAATTAATAGGAACACTACCAAAAAGGGTAACCATTTGAGAAAGAAAGAAAACAAATGTGGAGAAACTAAAATGAGAAAGGAGGAAGGGGGTAAGGAACAGAAGGTAAAAGTACAGATTTGCTCCTGAATGTTGACCTTGGAAATAACAAATAAGTAGGGAAATGAAACCAACAGTACAAAACATGCTCTCCAAGCTGCACTCGGGGAAGCCACCTCTCCTTGAGCAGCTCCGAGGCCCACAGTGCAGAAGGGCTGGCAGAATTCTGTTCTAAGACTTCCAGCCGTTCAGGGCTCTCTGCCATTCCTGCTTCAGTCATTCGCAGACCCTGAAATCAACCGACTATATACCCACATCCCTAGGAGAGATTCTTCTGTGGTGACGATGTTTCTCCACGCAGAAATCACAAACCAGACAAAGGCAAGGTAACCTGCAGGGCCAGAGCCTTCTGAAGGAGCTGGAGCTGGTGAGGGTGGGACCCACAGTCACCGGGGGAGGCTACAACGGGAGCAGATGGGGACACGGAAGAAAGGGCCAGGCAGGACTAATAAGCCCAGACGCGAAGGACACAGGAAGCAGCCTTGGACTGTGACGGAATAGGAGTAGCGAAGGCGATGACCGCAGAGGACTGAAAAGACTGTTCTGCGTGCTCTTCTGCCCAGACCCTCACCGCAGTACACCCACAAACACTGCATCTATATGCCTCTGGGCTATACACCCACGAACACTGCATCTATATGCCTCTGGGCTATGCATATTAATTAAGCTAATTACGCACTTCCAAAGTGAGGCAGACAAAGCAAGAGTAACAGGTTACCTACAGTAAAATTCACATAAAAAGTGAAAGTTACAGGAAAGCAGCTTCTTATTCTTTTTCCCTAGAGAAAAAAGTCAGGTATCACTTCACAGTGGTATATACTGCGGGGGAGTATTTCAGACTAGGAGTCTAGAACCTCTTGACTGACAGAGGAGTCCCCAAGCGATACACAAAAATAAAGTCACGATTCAACAAAAATACTGCTAGTACTTTAACTTCTGTACGATATAACACAAAACAGAGCCGATCACTTATCACTCCCTCATTTTGCTAATCTACATTCCTTTGATTTTTGTCAAAGATAGAAACGGAAGTAAAGATTAACTTAATTTAACAACATGATTATTTAAATACTCACTTCCCAGTTGTCTCTTGATTTCTTTTGCGGGATCTAGCCAATTCTGCAGGAGGAGAAAAAAAGGTTAATTAACCCATAAGAAATATTCCAGAGCCCAAAACTGAACAATTCACAGTTCACATACTTAAGTGTAAACATATTTTAATTGTCTTATTCAAAGTAGCTTTCACCTATGAGCAGTCCACTGGGCTAAGTATTAATTTGCTTTTTAGTGTGTGTGTGTGTTACAAATAAAATACTAAAAGACTTTTAAGATGGGTCTCTTGGGGCTCATTTTCTTGGATCTGAAATCAAACATTTATCCAAATGATGAGACATAAAGATAGTTTTTATTCTATAGTAGAACTGCCAGCAAACAGCCCCTGTGGACACTGAAATGAGAGCTCAGTCAAGGACAGTGATTGTCTCTTACTCATGAAAGATAAAATGTGAATTGAAAACTATTGGTTAAAAGCATATACACCCCAAAGAGGCACAAAATCTCAATGACAATGTAAACCAGCCATGGGGATGAAAGTACAGCATGGGGAATAATCAACATAATTCTGAAATATCTTTTCTACACCATCAGATAGGGACTACACTGTGAATTGGGATTAAAAAAAAAAGTATATACACCCCAATCAAACACAATTATCTCAACTCCTAAAGCCAGCTCCTCCTCCTGGCAATTGTACAATACTGTGAGGAGTGCTGTCGGATTAGAGCTGCTATTTTCCTTCTGGTCTTCATGTAACATCCTTCCTAAACTTTATTCCCAGTTGGAAGTCAGGATCATAAGGAACTCCCTTTCACTTTCCCTTACTTCTCTCCTTTGAAAAAATTAACATAAAAAGGTTCTAAGAAACCACTATAATATCTTAAACCAAAAAAGACCAAATTTGAATGACTTAGGTTCATATTATCTAAGGACATTAAGTATATATCTCTACACAGGCAAAAGACTCATTAAAAAATACATATATTTTGTTTGTGGGCTTATAGTTTTTTCATAATTCTCCCACCTTATCCCCAATCATTATTAAAGTTCACCTTACTTTATCTTTAACACAAGAGAACAGGTACATTTTTTGAGATATAATAAAATGACTGAAATAATTGGCTTTACAATAAATAAGATTTATTCAGTCTAAAAGTATTCCAAATAATGTATTAGAGCATCTGTACTTAAACAGATTTTTATTCAGATATATAAACAATTAAAATACTTGTTATGTAGCAAATAATAACCTACTGTTTCAACAATACATGGAGCTGATACAACAGAACATTAACTTCCACTATTAAGAAGTAATAATAACAGGATGCTTTGAAAGCAAAGCTTCACGGACCCCTGCAGGTTTTACTACACTATTCACAGCTTGCACACAGTGTAGCAGAGATCCAAGGTGTGCATGGCTCTGCTCTAACACTGGTTATATTCAAACCTCTTGACAAAGAACTGCCAGAGCTTCGTCTAGTTTCCTCTTACTGGTGTACCAGCTGTACAGCCCATTGATGTGAAGGGCCAGTACTACCCTCTAATGGTACCTCCAGTGCCATGCTAGGGAGCAGCTCTAATTCTCCCCTTAGAAAAGAGCCCAGCATTCAGCTTCCATGCCCTGCAGCTGCTGTCCCACACAACAGCTGGCTCACAAATGGCCAGCTATGACGAGTGCACAAGAATGAGAAAAACACATCATGCACTCTCTAGCCAGATGGGAGAAGCTGGGGAAGAGAAGACGATGGGTCAAATGTGCTGACATTTCATCCAAGGAACTCACAACCACAGCAAGAACTGAATCAGAGAGAACTGGTGCCAAACCGAAAGGGAAAAAGAAAAAAACAACAACCCCAGAACATTAACACAGAGAAAGAAGAGAGTGGAGAGGAAACTACTGGTCTTAAAGAATCAAATAGAAGCTTCCACATCTCCAGTTTCATTATGCCTGCTACAGAAGAGAAAAAGATGACTCTCTTCTAGGAGGAAGACGGTAGAAACGACATCCCCAAGGAATAAACCTGCACCTCAGGCATTCGGCATCTCCCACCTCCACCCGAAGCACCAAGCCCTGTACAAACGGCCTGACAGGCTCTTCCCAGCGTGGCGAGAATCAGTAGATCTCTACACACCAAACAGCATGAGGGACAAGTTTCTGTGCAGACAGCCAAATTCAGGCTCACTGTCATTCCTGGGCTATTTTCCACAACACTGCCAGTCAGAGTATTAAGACCAAAGTGGCTTCTTTTCTGCATTTCATCAGATCCCCATCCAATGACTAAGCAGGCCGAGTCTACCTAATATGATCAAACAGCAGCTGCAGAAGTAACTCCCTCCACTCACCGACCTGGTGTTCCCTTTGCCGACCACACACACTTCCACACTGTGAGTTCCAATCCCACCAAGGAGTAGGGGACCCTCCCTCTCCCCAGGAGAACGACTTTGCAAGGGTCAAGGCGTGCCCTGTTACTTGTCTCTTCTACCGCAGTTGGCAGTTGGGGCACCTACTGAACACTAAGCCAACACCTGGTGACTGACGTCGGCCCGTGCTCTGGCCGTCTTAAAAGTCCACAGGTCATATTAGTTTTACGATATTCTTCCTTTTTTCTTTTAATAATTAGCTCCAATGAGTACTTAGAGTGTAAATGGGATATAATTTTATTAACTAGGGTCATAAATTCATTAAGTAAAAACAAAACAATATGACTTTAAAAAGAAATATGTCTATTATCCTGTCAATTACAAATAAGTAGACAAAAAACTGTTTACAAATAATAAAAATGAATGTCTTGGTTGTGACACTTAAGGAGTACTGAGAGATCAAGAGGAGATACAAAAAGATGAAAAGAGAATGACATGATGTACATGACTATGTGCATGAGTGCAAACACCACAATAAAGAGCATAATTACCTTTTTTATTTTTAAGATTTGGCTACCACAGATACAGTTTGGATTGCATGGAGTTAATTCTGGCTTTCCACCAACTCGGTGACCTTGAGCTCATTCCCTGACTTCTTTAAGACTCAGTTTCCTCAATTGTAGGATGAGGGTCATAACATCTACTTCATAGGGTAGCTATTTTCAACCATTAACTCAAATACTTCCTGAAGAGGAAGAACACATGCAAAGCACTTTACCCAGTGCCTGGAATAAACGGCTTTTATTGCAATGATGAATTAGCCTGTCACCCTTTGATATATATCCCTTCTTCACCTAATTTTATATTTCTAGAAGTGACTTGTTACATATATTAAAGCAATTAATATTTATGTGAATATTCCCCCACACAAAAAGTTTATAAATCGGACTCTGGGTTCACAAAATACAGTCACTATATTCACGGGTCAGATGAAAGAAAAAAACCCTTTTCCTTAGAGAAAGCTGTCTGCCAATGTCAGGCCTTTTTACAAAGCTTCCCTACGGTAGTGAGGATTCCTCCTAGAAATGAAGACGAGAGAGAAACAGCACAATTCCTCCTTGTGAAAATAATTACCGGTACGACTAGCCCAAGTGCTTCTATATACATATTAAAGTATTATCTAGCTCAGCTTTTCTAAATTTTAAATTGCCTGTTGATAAGGATGCATCTGGCAAATTTGTTAAAAGGACAGACTTACCCATCACCAACCTGAAACATTCTCCAAGGAAGGAGCTTCAGAATCTGAGAGTCTAGGTAATTCATGGTCAGTCAAAATGGAGTTTTCTGTGTTCCCCAAACTTTAAGGTATAAGCAACAATGCAAAACTAAAAACAGGTAAAATCCATACTGGGTTTCTATAAAATTTATCTTGGTTTTTAGAAATAAAAGCACTTTGCCAGCTAATATTTAAAGGCGTGGACATTCATTCATTCAATGTGGTATCCTCGTCATCTCCCCTTCCTACCCGACTCTGTACCCAAAGCATGAACTCAGCAAGTACTTCTGAATGAACATTAGGTAAATAAGAAATTACAACTTTACAAGTAATCCTATAAGAGGTTTCCAACAGTAATAAAAATTAAAATGTGATCCCACAATATATTAACACCTTAGAATATGAACTCTGGAATCTATCAGTCATTTGGGGGAAAAAAACGTCATATCTTTATTTCCATTAACCTTTAACTGAAATTTACTATTACAATCAATGTAGAAGAAAAATCCGGTTAATATCAGCAGTACGTTTAGCTTTGTCACTTGTAGGAATCAAAAATGTTTCCCTATCACATAACAAGTTATTGCAGATCTTTAAAGTACATACATGCTAATCAGTATTTTGAATCACAGTAAAGATTAGATACTGATAATAACCTTATCCTAAATTTTTTAATTATTATCTTAAGAATGTTATTATTTATTGGCGTCCTTTATAGGCCTATGTACTTTGTTATAATTACACATTTAAAATACTATTCTGATGGGATTAAAGATGGCGGCATGAGAGGTGAGACACAAGCTTCCTCCTAAAACCACATATAATATAAAAATA